>JAJQKJ010002512.1:0-63372 GCA_029574335.1 Rana kukunoris
AAATATAAAAATCTACCAATCCATTTTTTTTCCCTAATAACCCCAAATTTTCAAAATCCATTTGTTATCGGGACAGAACGTTTCATGTTACAGGGGTGATAACCCTTCCCTTGCTATCCAAAAATCTTAAAAATGTATTTTGTTGGCTGGAGCTACACTTAAAAAATGTACCTGTTCCAAATTACAAAAGATTCAACTTAAGTACAAACCTGTATACTGCTGTTCAGATTATATGGGGCATGGAGGCCCCACGCCTTTTTAAATTTGGGTGCGGGTTCCACTTAATATCCATACAAGACCCAAAAGGCCTGGTAATTGGCTGGGGGGAACCCATGCTGTATTTCTCAATCATTTTTATCTATATTGCCAGGGCCCAACATTAAATTACAGCCGCAAGCAGTTTTAAATGACCTCTTTTTCTTTAGAAATGTCATTTTGTGCAGGGACTGTTCTAAACACAAGAAACACGTGCCACTTTGCAGGCATACTATCCACTTAAGACCCGGACCAAAATGCAGGTAAAGGACCTTTCCCCTTTTGCGATTCGGCACTGCGTCGTTTTAACTGACAATTGCGCGGCCGTACGACATGGCTCCCAAATAAAATTGGCGTCCTTTTTCCCTACAAATAGAGATTTCTTTTGGTGGTGTATTTGATCACCTCTGCGGTTTTTATTTTTTGCGCTATAAACAAAAATAGAGCGACAAATTTTTAAAAAAATGCAATATTTTTTACTTTTTTGCTATAAAATATATCCCGCAAAACAAAATATTAAAAAAAACACATTTTTTTTTCCTTAGTTTAGGCCGATACGTATTCTTCTACATTTTTTGGTAAAAAAAAACGAAATAAGCGTTTATCGGTTGGTTTTCGGCAAAATATATAGCGTTTACAACAATAAGGGATAGTTTTATTGCATTTTTTATTTTTTTTTTTTTTACTACTAATAGCGGCGATCAGCGATTTTTTTCATGACTGCAACATTATGGCGGACACTTCGGACAATTTTGACACATTTTTGGGACAATTGTCATTTTCACAGCAAAAAATGCATTTAAATTGCATTGTTTACTGTGAAATGACAGTTGTCAGTTTGGGGAGTTACCACAGGGGGCGCTGTGACTTTGGGTGTTCCCTGTGTGTGTGTTTACAACTGTAGGGGGGTGTGGCTGTAGGTGTGACGTCATCGATTGCGTCCCGCCTGGATAACAGGGGATGAGCTCGATCGATGCTGCGGCCACAGAGAAGCACGGGGAAGCCGTGTTTACACACGGCTTTCCCGGTTCTTCAGCTCCAGGGACGGATCGCCGCACTGATCGGGACCGATACAGAGCATTTGTGCAAGTACTTGTACTCGCACAAATGCTCCTGACCCCTGACCCGATACTTGGTCAGCGGGCGGAGGTTTTGAGCAGAGAGGGCAGGCAGAGTTTGCAAGCGGAGAGGGCGGGTGTATGCTGCTCTCCCCCTTCGTGTGTGTTCTGTCGTGTGTGTGTTCTCTGTGATGTGTCCTCCTTCACTGTGTCCTCTGTTCACTGTGTCCTCTGTTCACTGTGTCCTCCATTCACTGTGTCCTCCGTGTGCTGCTGCTTTCCCCCCGAGTGATGTGCTGTCGGCGCTCCATGCTGCGTGTCCCCCCTCCTGCTGACATATGTGCCAGTATAAAATACTGACATATGTGCACTGTCACATGACATTAGAAGAAAAAGTATCGGTAATCGGTATCGGCGAGGACTTGAAAAAAAGTATCGGTACTTGTACTCGGTCTCAAAAAAGTGGTATCGGGACAACCCTAATTGATACATGTCCCCTGGGGCAGGGCCGGGTTCCCTTTTAGGAAAGGGGTAACTTGCATATTAGCCTTTAAAATTTTCACTAGGGTTTGGGGGGATTTTTGGCGTTCGCGTCCCATAGACTTTAACGGTGTCTGAAAGTTTGTGCGAACTTTCGGTCCGTTCGCATGTTCTGCCGCAAACGGAATCAGGAGGGTGTTCGGCTCATCCCTACTTCTCTCCAACCTGCCATTAGGTTCTTAGCTGTTCAGATGAGTAAGCATTGATTAAGCCCTTGTACAGTATTAATGAATGACTATATACTTTAGAACATACAGATTTAATAAAATTAAAAATGAAAGTCTATAATGTTATCTACAGTTCCTCGCTTGTCTATGCTCCCTGCCACCGGCGGGTATTTATGCCACTTCCTTTGTTCCCTTAAGACAGGCTGGGGAAGACCTGACAGCTGTATATCGATTAGGAAAAAATATTACGCTATGGTCTCCTCTTTCGTTTATACCTCCCTGGGATACTAGATATCATCCTTGATACCTACAGTGGGTCTAGAGGGAGACCTTAAATCCCTATGTTTGGAGAGACCGCCGGTACGGTGGTCACACAGTTAGGGTAAGGAGACTTCAATACCACTTCTGGGTGCCTTCCTGGTGGATGAAGCCTTTTCTGTCACAAGTTTTTTTCCTTTATGCACCATTATAGATTAACCCTTTAAGGACTGAGTTTGAATCATATTACCTTCATTTGTGATTCACCTGTCATTCTATTATCATCGTGGGACTATTTTTATTCACTTATCATATTTATTTTTCACAGTTGTGAATCACTCACACTGGTTCATATTGTTTTTTATGCTAATTGCATTTAAGATTTAGTGTACCATTTCAATGGGCAGGGGCGCTTTAGGAGTGGTGTATTCACTGCTCCTACAGCGCTTCAAAGATGCTGCTAGCAGGACTTTTTTTTTACCGTCAGCGCCCTGCTCTAGTGTGAATGGAGTCGCTATTTCAGGGTGCTTTGCAGGTGCTATTTTTAGCGTTACAGCACCTGCAAAGCACCTCAGTGTGAAAGGGGTCTTAGGGTTATTTGTACAGTCTATTTCCAGGATGAGGTACCGGACATAATTTGTCCATTACCAGAGGGTTCTTTATTGAGGCCCCTCTTTCCCAGTTTAGTTTTGATTACTATTGGAAAGTGCCTTGTGGATAAACAGTGTTCTCTTCCGCCTGAAGAAGTGTATGAACTGCAATATATGTGACGCCATTGCTGCAAATTGCCTTATTTCTGTGTCAATGCCCACAATATAGATAAAGTTTAAGCATCCAAGGGGGTTTACTCAATTCTCGGGTACACTGGTTAGGCCTCATCGTGTGATGGATTAAAAGATAGAGTCTATGCAGGAATGGTTTAGTTTGTTTAACAACAAGGGAATTGAAATGTTAATTTTTTTGTTAAAACATAAACAGTCAATATTATAATGAACCAGTACTAGTAGCCCCAGACTTTAAAAAGTGTTTCTGATACAAACTAATGCTTAAAAGTTGGGTCTGGGTGCAGTCGTGTCCGAGGTGGTTGGGGGAGTTGAGTACCCTGTTGTGTACTCGAGCCGGAAGCTCACACTGGCTGAAATAAATAATCCTGATATCCATTTACAACTTTTTTCTAGAGCAGGGATCCTCAAACTACGGCCCTCCAGCTGTTGTGGAACTACACATCCCATGAGGCATTGTAAAACTCTGACATTCACAGACATGACTAGGCATGATGGGAATTGTAGTTCCTGAACAACTGGAGGGCCGTAGTTTGAAGACCCATGTTCTAGAGTCTCGGAAGTCACCTTTCACACCTGCAACCAACTGACTGCTTGCTGCATTTACTCACAATGCATTATTAAGTATTTCCTCCTTCGAGCAGGTTGGCTTTTACAAAAACGACTGCATATACTCTGGCCCAGCCCGTTGCTGAGAGAACCTACAGACATTTAACCCAATTATATGGCACAAAGGGACTTTCCACCCAAGCCCCTTTAAAACTAGGACAAAGATTCTGTCTAAACAACTTGCATAGAATATTTGGGGGAACTTTGTTTGGGAAATGCTCATCTAATGACATGTTTTGTCTATTGTCTCCTCTGTGCAGAGGACTGGTCCTTTCTGAGTACCATGTGCTATAGAATCAGACATATACAAATGTACTTATTTCAATAAAAGTACATGTTTTCAGATTTTCATTTTAGATGCCAAGACTTATTCCACAAAATAATTCAGTATTCCAAACAAAGATATTTTGAAACAATACAGATAACCCATATGGTTGAACCTAAACTACTCATTTAACCACTTGCTGACAGCCGTACGACTTTGTACGGCCGCAGAGTGGTTCTAATTCTCCGGGTCGCCGTCTTTTCACGGCCTTCCGCTCCTCCGCGCCACTAGGGGGTGCGCGTGTGCCCGCCGCATTACTGACGTGCCGATACGCGTGCCTGGTGGCCGCGATGTCCGCCAGGCAGTCGCGATCGGCGGTACACAGACATGGACACGGATCTGTGTGTGTAAACACACAGATCCATGTCCTGTCAGGGAGAGAGGAGACCGATGCTGTGTCCCTTGTACATAGGGACACAGATCGGTCACCTCCCCCGTCACCCCCCTCCCCCCACAGTTAGAACACAATGCAGGGTACACATTTAACCCCTTCCTCACCCCTAGTGTTAACCCCTTCAATGCCAGTCACATTTATACAGTAATTAGTGCATTTTTCTAGCACTGATCGCTGTATAAATGTGAATGGCGCCAAAAATGTGTAAAAAGTGTCCGATGTGTCCACCATAATGTCGCAGTCTCAATAAAAATCACAGATTGTCACCATTACTAGTAAAAAAATAAAAAATAATAATAATTCTGTCCCCTATTTTGTAGGCGCTATAACTTTTGCGCAAACCAGTCGCTTATTGCGATTTTTTTTTTTTTTTTACCAAAAATATGTAGAGGATTCCTATCTGCCTAAACTGAGAAAAAAAATAGTTTTTTTTAAAAAAAAATGGGCTATTTATTATAGCAAAAAGTAAAAAAATATTTTTTTTTGTTTGTTTTTTAATTTATGCCAATCTTGTTTGGGAGCCATGTCGCATGACCGCGCAATTGTCAGTTAAAGCGATGCAGTGCCGGAAGCTGAAATTTCACCTGGTCAGGAGGCCGGTATATGTGCCCAGTAAGGAAGTAGTTAAAAAAATGTTTCCCTAAATAGCTCCCTTTAACTTAGTGCAGTCCTCCTTTACTTATCCCATCCTTCGATTTTGCTTTTAAATGTCCTTATTTCTTCTGAGAAATCCTCACTTCCTGTTCTTCTGTCTGCAACTACACACAGTAATGCAAGGCTTTCTCCCTGGTGTGGAGAAAGCCTCTTGAGGGGGGAGGGGGAGATTTGGAGTGTCAGGACACCAACTAACCCACAGCTCCTTTCTCTATCTGCAAAGTAGAGAGTGTCCTGACTTGCCTGCTCGCCCCCTCCCCCGTCAAGGGGCTTTCTCCACGCCAGAAAGAAAGCCTTGCAATACGGTGTTGAGTTACAGACAGAAGAAAAGGAAGTGAGGATTTCTCAGAAGAAATAAGGATATTTAAAAGCAAAATGGAAGGATGAGGTAAGTGATGGAGGACTACACTAAGGTAAAGGAAGCTATATTTAGGGTAAAAAATGTTTCCTTTACCACCCCTTTCAGGGTACTGTTGTTGTTGATGTTTTCAAAATTCTTTGCCAGTAATATTTCTTAAATAGCTATGAAATTGGCAGTGTGCAGTAGAATATCAGATATCATTCAAAAAAGGCAAATGAAATGTTTGTAAATTCATCCCATAATAAAAAGCAGCAAATACCAGTTTCTGCAGTAACAAAGACTTAGAAGCTAGCTTTGGCAATGTTCCCATGGTAGATAAGAGAAACACAGGCAAGAAGCCAGGGCAGAGATGGGACAAAGAAACACATATACAGTTCATGAAAATAGATCTATTTTATCTGCGTGAAGCACAAAGAACATTTGTGGAAAATAAACCAAGCACATAGGCCTTATACAGGGTGATATATTTATAACCTTACATTAGCTATTATACAAAAGCTGAATAAAAAGGATGATTCTCAGGGTGCATCTTCTTAGGCAAATGTGAAGAACTGAACTAGGCTGAAGATGTGAGGTGAAATGGGCAAACTTAAGATGTATAAGTCCCAATTTTTAACTCTAGGTAGATATAAAATTATTGGAGCTCTGCATTTATTAATATAACATTAAATGTATTTTTTTAACTGTATTTTTTAAATGTATTTTTCTTTCAAATGCAAGCAGTTTAAGAACAAATTTTACCTGTAAGTGGCCCTAAAGTGGAAGGAAAGTCTACTTCTAACTATTCCTAAAAATGCCCCCCCAATCTATATTTACCTATTTTAATGTCACAAAGGTCTGGTCACGTGATTCCACAGCTCTGGCTTCCCTCTGGCAGTGAGCAGCTGCTGCAGGTGATAGGAGGCAGTACCTACAACAACAGCTGGCCTATAGGAGCCTATGGGTAATGTCACTGCTCCTGGAATTCCCAGTTCGTAGCTGAAGGATCATGTGATCTCATCAGAGCAGATTAAATATTGGTAAGTGCACACATTTTTTATACTGTAAAGCCGCATACACACGATCGGTTCAAACTGATGAAAATGAACTGAAGTTTGTTTTCATCGGTCCAAACCGATCGTATGTAGGCCCCATCGGTCCGTTATCCTTCGGTCCAAAAACAGAGGGCTTGCTTTAAAATTGAACCGATGGAAGGCTAACCGATAGGTCAAAAACCGATCGTTAGTACGCACGAGCATCGGTTAAAAATCCACGCATGCTCAGAATCAAGTCGACGCATGCTTGGAAGCATTCAACTTTGTTTTTTTCATCATGTCGTTGTGTTTTACGTCACCACGTTCTGACACGATCCTTTAATGAACCGATGGTGTGTAGGCACATCAGTCCATCAGTCAGCTTCATGGTTGAACCAATGAAAACGGTCCATCGGACCGTTCTCATCGGATGGACCGATCGTGTGTACAGGGCTTTAGAGAACTGCTGATTCATGTCTGGCACATATGCGTATGCCAGATGGCCTATTTAAAGGGTGCCTTGACTCTCTACCAGTGCTGACTGGTCTTCAGCTGTGTCCTGATCCTTTGAACCCTGTTTATTACCTGCTTTATAAATGTTACTGATCCCGGCTTCCTCTGACTCTGCTTCTGGACTCTGATTTACTTGATTACTGGTACCTGGCTCCGGCCTGCACCTGACCTTCCTCCTGCTTATGCCTTGTACTCAGCAGCTCTCCTGTTACCGAATCCGGGTAGCTCCACGACTCCGCTTTTATCGTCTGCCTGGCTCTGACACTACCTCTGGAAACCTGTTGGTTGGAGTTCCTCTTTAACACCCGCTGATCTTCTGAGTTCCTCCCTAGCTCTTCACCTGCTATCCTACTGGAATCATCGAGCCTACTGCTTCCATCGCAGGTTCTACAAGCAACATTCCCGGGCACTCATGTTCCTCCTGACCCTAGCCACCATCTGTTCCACCTTCAGTGGGACTTGGGTAGGAGATTCAAGGGAGGCTGACCTCATCATATCAGACTCCTGCCAGGTATGTGACATATACAGAGTAGGCAGGATAGGTAAAAGGAGGGAACACTTTTAAAAGTTGCTAGACTTTTGTCGGGTACACACGCTCGGAATTTCCGACAACAAATATTCGATGGGAGCTTGTTGTCGGAAATTCCGACTGTGTGTAGGCTCCACCGGACATTTGCTGTCGTAATTTCCGACAACAAAAATTTGCGAACTGATGACATATAAGCGCAAATTGTCTCTCACCAAACTTCTATTAACACAAGATTAGTAGAAGGAGTCCTAAGGGTGGTGCACTTGGTATTGAACTTCCCATTTGTAGTGCCGTTGTACGTGTGTTAGGTGACCACGTTCTTGGCGATCGGAATTTCCGACAACATTTGTGAAACCGTGTGTATGCAAGACAAGTTTGAGCCAACATCTCTTGGAAAAAAATCCACGGTTTTGTTGTTGGAATGACCGATCGTGTGTACGCGGCATTAGACTTTTCTTCCAACTGCAGAGGCTAAAATTAGGCTGTGAGGCAGAGCTGTTTAGATTGACGTAAAGAAATAATAACAGTTTTGACAAGTACACAGCTCTCTTATATGTATTGCCGTATGATTTTAGCTATTTGCCTGTAGATCATTTGTCACGTGCAGAGCAGAATATTGGAGTATTGGAAACCCCTGTCATAGGGGATGAGTTTTTATTACAGTCAGAACTGTGGAGTTATGTGGAGAGGATATACACTGATACAATTATTATCACCATGAATATTTTGTGATTTTGCACTTTTCACCTAATGCCGCGTACACACGATCACGTTTTGTGATGTAAAAAAACGTTGTTTTATCTCTCGAAACAAAACAACGTTTTTCAAAATTCATTTTAAAAAACGATGTTGCCTACACACCATCGTTTTCTGAAAATGCTCTTGCAAAGCGCGGTTACGTACACCACGTTCGACGGCACTCTGTTCCATTGAAGCTCCTGTCTCATAACTTGCTTCTGAGCATGCGCGGGTTTCAAAATGTTGTTTTAAAAATCTTTTAGCCCACACACGATCATTTTTTGTGAAACAAAAGACGACATTCTGGAAAACGACATAAAAAAATCAAGCATGTTCGATTTTTTTTTTGGTTGTTTTTTTGAAGACATAACATAAAACGACATAAAACAAAGTTTTGCCCACACACGATCATTTTAAATTACGTTTTTTTAAAACGTCGTTTTATTTCATCACAAAAAACGACCGTGTGTACGCGGCATTACACATTTTTAGACAGATAAATATAAAACATTGCATCTTTGCAATGTTTTTCACTCTCCCTTTGGCCAGCAGAGGGAGCGCTAGACTCCCTTTTGTGTGATTTCCAGGCAACCTACATATCATTTACTGAAAAAGTTTACAGAGTTCAATAGCCCAATCTGAAATGTCCACACATAATTGTCAAAGTAGTGACTGTCCTGCATCAATTCTTTTCTCTTTTTTAAGGTTCAATTAGACAGTCAAATGATAGTAAAGTGATAGTGTGAGTGATAGTAAAGAGCTTCTGCTGTGCTCTTGTATAAAAAACAAAAAAACATAGTACTCTGTGACACTGTGACTTTTGGGCACACCCTGCATTAAATGTTTATTGATGAAACATAACATGTATATGTAGTAAAATAAATATATAAAATGTCAACTATAATCCCCCAAAAATTACCCATAACCATTATATTATATAAAGCCAGGGCTTTTTTTCTGGGGGAACTTGGTGGAACTCAGTTCCACCACCTTTGGCTCAGACCCTTTGGTGCCCGCTCACCACAATCACTTGTGAACACAGAAGTCTGGTTTCTGTGTTTACAAGTGACTGCTTTGTAACCCCCTGAACTCTGCACACTGTATGTAATGCAATTCTGGTATTTAATGCCCCTTTAAGACCCTTCTACTGTTTGTGAAATCTGAACGGGTCGTGGTTGAGTTCCTGCACCTATTTTCTGAGAAAAAAAGCTCTGTATAAAGCTATGCCTGAAAACAGCAAACTTCAGGTAAGCCCTTAAAGATAATAATAATAATAATAATAATAACGGAAGCGCCACCTAGCGGCCGGCGGGAGATTGCTCCACAGTGATATTTATTGGATCTTAACCCCCCTGGCGGTATGATTATGTCAGATTTTTGATGCTGAAAGTGTTTTGAATGAAGATTTGGCGTTTTATATTGTAGGCCCTTTAATTCTTAGGAATAACTCACTTAAATCTGTCCAAACCAAAGTCTAGTAAACATCCTGGGTATGATAAAGTTTGAAACACAAAATCAGAAATTATAATATAATAAATAACTATAAATAATAACAAATAGTATAATAATAATATATTTTATTCAATACATTTTGTCAATAATATACTCAAATCAAAAACACAGATTTTTTTTTTTGCCCAAACAAGGGTACACTATTACTAGTCATATCGGCGGTTCTCCTCATTTGCATATTTGTCGCGTATAATAACGGAAGCGCCACCTAGCGGCCGGCGGGAGATTGCAGCCTAAGATCCGACGGTGTAAGTCACTTACACCTGTCGGCTCTAAGGGAGATCTATGCGGAACCTGATTCGAGGAATCAGCCTCATAGATCCGAGCGTCGGTTCTCAGAGATACGATGGTGTATCAGTAGATACACCGTCGTATCTCTATGTGAATCTACCCCATTGTGTCTCTGGTTAAGGGCAGACATCTTGGTAGAGGTAAGACTTTGTTTTTGCGTGTTAAAGCTGCCCCTTAATGATTGGTGGTCTGATGATGGCTGGTGGAGTATTCAAGCAGCAGGAGAGGTATTCAAGCAGCAGGAGAGGCTCTGAATACACAGTGTAAGCAAGGTGCAGTGTGGTGTGGAGGACAGTAAACACACAGAGTACAAGTGGGGCAATAAAGTTATATTGTAGAAAGGTTCAACACAACATATTCAGACTTGGCAGGTAGGCACACCCGACAGGAGCCACTTATGAACTGTGACAGTGTTCTGAAGAATTGTAGATGCCAACAGCATCTGCAACAATGAACAAAATGTGGCCTGGCCATTCTAAACCCAAAGGTGGAGACTTGCTGAAGAAAGGTAGAACTAGTCCCTGCACTGCCCCTACTTCTTTGTAACCTTCCTATCTCAAAGCACTGTCCTTGCAAGACAGGGATCCTGTCTCTACGCTAGCCATTCGCTCAAAGCATGCAAACCAGGGAGCCGGAGTCTTAAATAGACTCTGCATGACCCAAAATAGCTGCTGGAGTCACATGGGGCGCCAGCATCTAATCAAACAGCTGTTTCCCTATGACCACAGGAAGTCATAAAGGAACGACGTTCTCCCAAACTTCCTTCCCATTCTGCATTGCGATTTGGTCAAGCATCATCTGCATTGAGGTGTAGGGTCTGCACCCGCCTACAAACAGAATGGATAGAGCAGAGAGGTCTTTGTACTGCAGATCCTCAGATACAGCTTTCTCTCTAGCAGGGATAACTGTGAGCGGCACTGTAGTGACATCACCCTTAATCTCCTAAATCGAATAAAATTAGCAGTCACAGGCACAGTTCCTTAGATCTTATTGTTCAGAGGGTACTGCTTAGAAACAATGAGCATTTCTTTAAAAAGGGCACATTTTTAAAGCTCAGGTCTACTTTAACCACTTAAGACCCGGACCATTATGCAGGTTAAGGACGTTGCCCCTTTTTGCGATTTCGCACTGCGTCTCTTTAACTGACAATTGCGCGGTTGCGCGACGTGGCTCCCAAACAAAATTTGTCATCCTTTTTTTTAAAACAAATAGAGCTTTCTTTTGGTGGTATTTGATCACCTCTGCGTTTTTTATTTTTTATGCTATAAACAAATATAGAGCGACAATTTTGAAAAAAATATCAATATTTTTTACTTTTTGCTATATTAAATATCCCCCAAAAATATGTAAAAAAATGTTATGTTTTTCCTCAGTTTAGGCCGATACTTATTCTTCTACCTATTTTTGGTAAAACAAATCATATTAAGCGTTTATCGATTGGTTTGCGCAAAATTTATAGTGTTTACAAAATAGGGGATAGTTTTATGGCATTTTCTATTAATATTTTTTTTTTACTACTAATGGCGGCGATCAATGATTTTTTTTCATGAATGCAACATTATGGTGGACACGTCGGACAATTTTGACACATTTTTGGAACCATTGTCATTTTCACAGCAAAAAGTGCTATAAAAAATGCACTGTTTACTGTGAAAATGGCAATTGCAGTTTAAGAGTTAACCACTAGGGGGCACTGCAGGGGTTAAGTGTGACCTCATATGTGTTTCTAACTGTAGGGGGCGGGGCTGGAGATGTGACATCAGTGATCGTATTTCCCTATATCAGGGAACAGACGATCACTGACACTGCCACAATGAAGAACGGTGGAAGATGTGTTTACACACACCTCTTCCCATTCATCAGCTCCGGTGACCGATCACGGCACACCGGCGGCGATCGCGTCCGTGGGTCCCGCGGGCGCAGTCACGGAGCTTCGAACTGGATTGTGACCCCAAGGCTGGGCTTAAAGAGACGCGTACAGGTACGTGACTGTGCCCAGCCCTGCAATTCTGCCGACGTGAATGGGTCCTTAAGTGGTTAAGCAGGCTACTGAATGTTTATGATGTAGTACCAATAGACAATTATGCCCTCTTAATCCTCTCTCAAACAAAAGTCTCCTTCCTCTCCACAGTGATATTTATTGGATCTTAACCCCCCTGGCGGTATGATTATGTCAGATTTTTGATGCTGAAAGTGGTACAATTGTTTTGAATGAAGATTTGGCGTTTTATATTGTAGGCCCTTTAATTCTTAGGAATAACTCACTTAAATCTGTCCAAACCAAAGTCTAGTAAACATCCTGGGTATGATAAAGTTTGAAACACAAATTCATAAATTATAATATAATAAATAACTATAAATAATAACAAATAGTATAATAATAATATATTTTATTCAATACATTTTGTCAATAATATACTCAAATCAAAAACACAGATTTTTATTTTGCCCAAACAAGGGTACACTATTACTAGTCATATTGCTTCAGTAAACATCCTGGTATGATCAATTTTGAAACATGGTACTGCACAAAGTCTGACGTCACAATCAGTACAAGGGAACCTGGTTTCCTTTAGGATTTTCTTTCCAGTGTCATCGCGATTTGAGCAACAAACCACGCACATCCTTGTGGGTGCTGACTTTTTTTCAGTTGGTGGGATGTAGTTCATAAAGTGACGACCAGTCAGGCGTTCCAGGTTTACAATGCCAGCAGCCATTGGTGTTTGGTGGTTTGGAAAGGTCTGTTCGGCAACTTTCCAAACAAAGTCAGCATGAACCACAGGCTTGCTACTCTTTTTTTAGCAGAATGTAGGCCTTCCACAAGCATTGCATCAGAAATCATGAATCAGACCTGAGGCTGAAGTCCAGTTAAATCACACTTGTTTATTAATAATAATAATAAAAAGATAAACAGAATAAGAGTAGTCAAAACATAGCCAGAGTTCAGAAACTGGATCGGATAGTCAGCCAAGCCAAATGTCATTGAGCCAGTGAAGAATGTAGCAGAACAGCAAGCAGGATCAAGAGCCAGAAAGGATGTCAGCCAAGAAAGTCTTCAACAGGAACGCAGGCGTTAGTCTCTGTAATGTTGACCAAGGCGAAGGCAGAGAGCAACTGAACTGGAAGGCTTAACTAGGCAGGACTGACAAGCAGAATCATCAACAGGCAAGTCACTGTGGAGAGATAGGAGCTGGCAATTAGCCCACAGCGGAGTGGCCCGCTCGAGAAGGAAGGGCTGACCCCAGTCCTGACACATTGCTCAAGAAGATGCCTGAAGATCTTCTTGTAATACTTTTTTTGTTATTTTCTCATTGCTGGATAAAATGTCATTGCTTGGTCGGCTCTGTCAACACCTCCCATGGTGTTGTTGTAGTCTATTACTACCTGTGGCTTCATGATGTCTTTCCCACTTTTTGTGTGCATCATGACAGTGGAGGTATTATGGATTGTACTATCTAAGCACACATTTTGCCTTTCTGCCAGGCAGCCATTTCTCCTGTCTTGAGCTTCTTATTGACAAAGATTGGCGGCATGTCGCGCCGGTTAGCCCTAATGTTTCCATAGGCATCCATTTTTTTCTGCAGAAGGAACTCATAGGGCCAGATTCAGCAACACTTGCGCTGGAGTATTTCGATATGCGCCGCGTAACTGTGAAGATGCGCCGTCGTTTCTATGTGCCCGTACCCACCAAACTAGATGCGCCCAATAACGGGCCATTTGCGACCGGCAGAACGTTCCGACGCCAGAGTATCGTCAGCGCTTAATTTCGCTTGGCGCATCAGTCGCGCCTATTGATTTCCCCTGCAAATATGCAAACGAGGGATTTTTCCCAATTCACGAACGGATTAGCACCATACGCTGGCTACATGCGCCGCGCGTATCTCGTCCGTCCGGCGCAAAGTTATTTCTACAAAAGGCTGCTTTATCTTTACTCCAGATGGCCACAGGTCAGCAGGAGAGCAGCTACAGCAGCGTTACCGACGATAAGAGCTAGCTGAGCACCCCCACTTGCAGGACAACACCTCTGTCCATGCTTGTCTGTCAAATTTTACAGCCATGGAGGAAGACATCATAGGTCTCCATAGCCGAGATGACGGCTGACAGCTCCTGGCCATTAAAGTTCAGCTTTCTCCTGTGTGTTTGCGGGGAACGGGAGCAGCCATCTCAGAACAAAAGTAACATCACTGCGGGGAGGGGAAGCAGGATATACTTTAGTGCCGGAATGGCGCTTCTACGGGCGCATTTAAACGCCCAACGGAAGGCATTGCGCTGACGTTTCCCGTGAAGTGGTGCCGACGGAAGTTGTGAGCATGCGCACAAAGGGGGCGAGTGGAGCCTCACTCACTGCGCATGCTCCGTGGTTGATGCGCTGAACGTAAGCCTATGCGCTGGGCTCCGCCCATCATTTACATATGATCACACCCACTTCCCCTTGCGTCGGGTTACGCCAGCGCATTATCGTTACTCTGGCGCAAGTTTACGCGCAACTGCTATGTGAATAACAGTACTTGCGCTGAAAGGGTCGTCAGAGTAACGTAAATGAGAAGCGTTACTCTGGAGCAAAGATGCTCTCATCTACCTGAATCTGGCCCATAAAGTTCAAAGTTGTCTGTAGTTACACAATAGTCCTGATTCAGCAATGGCTCAATAAGTGAAAGAACTGAAGATGTTGCCATTCCGTAATTACTGTATTTTGGATTGAATTTGGTTCCTTTCCCATGGAATAGGACAGAATTCCAAATTTAACCAGTTGTCGATTCACATAACATTAGGGATTTTATGCCAAATCATGCTCTTTGATGCCATATATTGTATCCAGCTGAACCTTCCCTTGTAGACTTGTATCCATGCTGATGTCTCTATTTGGCACATTCAAAATACTTCCCAAATCTTCTTGCGTTTTGGTGCTGAATGAGTAGTTTCATCAAATTTCATCAAATTTTTCATTGTTTTTGAAGTGCAAATACTTAATTATCAGGGAAAATTTGTACTCTAGATACAACATAGAAATAGTGCAGCGCAAACAATACAATGTAATATAATATCTTGAATGGTGCTTATCAGGCACTATATATCACAAAATTATGTGAAAATAAAAAATAAATAAAAGTGGTATATTGCACCAATTAGTGATATATTACACCAGTAAATAAGTGCATGGAATATCTTAAACAAATGTCCATATAATAATCTGTGCAGAAGATCCAATTTTCCAATTGATCTGATTAAAGTCCACCAGAGTGCAAATGTGATAAGGTTTGATCCACTAATTAGATTAATCTAATTAAAATCCACCAGAGTGCAGACGTGATGAGAAAATATACGGTGATCCCACCACCAAATGGGTATTCTACTATTACCTCCAGGAGAGACCACTGTTTTACCAGATGGTCATACTGCGCATAAATATCCAACAGGAAGCCCAGGAAAAGGATGTTATGTAGAATCCTCACATGTCAGGCATGATAATGGCAAAGCAAAAAGGGAAAAAAACAGACATCTAAGAGCTTCCATAAAAACCAGGGATTTATTGCAATATGCAGCATACAGCTTACTCACATTTGGTGAGGAAATATAAAGCATCAACGAAAACCATAAGGACCGGACGGAGAGGTTCCTTCAGGAAGAGGTTCAGATCATGAGCGAGCGACTGTACGAGTCATTCCTGTCCCCGGACGCGTTGCGTAATAAATTACTTCTTCCCTGCTGAAGAAGTAATTTATTACGCAACGCGTCCGGGGACAGGAATGACTCGTACAGTCGCTCGCTCATGATCTGAACCTCTTCCTGAAGGAACCTCTCCGTCCGGTCCTTATGGTTTTCGTTGATGCTTTATATTTCCTCACCAAATGTGAGTAAGCTGTATGCTGCATATTGCAATAAATCCCTGGTTTTTATGGAAGCTCTTAGATGTCTGTTTTTTTCCCTTTTTGCTTTGCCATTATCATGCCTGACATGTGAGGATTCTACATAACATCCTTTTCCTGGGCTTCCTGTTGGATATTTATGCGCAGTATGACCATCTGGTAAAACAGTGGTCTCTCCTGGAGGTAATAGTAGAATACCCATTTGGTGGTGGGATCACCGTATATTTTCTCATCACGTCTGCACTCTGGTGGATTTTAATTAGATTAATCTAATTAGTGGATCAAACCTTATCACATTTGCACTCTGGTGGACTTTAATCAGATCAATTGGAAAATTGGATCTTCTGCACAGATTATTATATGGACATTTGTTTAAGATATTCCATGCACTTATTTACTGGTGTAATATATCACTAATTGGTGCAATATACCACTTTTATTTATTTTTTATTTTCACATAATTTTGTGATATATAGTGCCTGATAAGCACCATTCAAGATATTATATTACATTGTATTGTTTGCGCTGCACTATTTCTATGTTGTATCTATTTGTGGGAATTTTGTGAAAGTTTTCTTTGTGTTCAGCTAGCATTCACAGAATATTTAACCTTGGAGTTATTTATATATATATATTCTTTTGTAATTTTCCTCATCATTTTGCGCTGATTGCACCCTTTTCCTAATTTTGTAAAATTTGTACTCTGACATCACCATGCCAAATTATTGCGTGGCAATTAATTTATTGGTTGTCCAATACCACTTGTGCAGGGGTTTCCTCACCACTCCCTGAAGAATTATTGGGCCCGGAAATTTCCAAATGTCCTCTTTGGTCACTGGTTCCCACTTTCTGCTCCTTGAAAATTTCAGATGCGTAGTAGCTTGTTTTTCTTGGTAACAGTTTGTCTCCGTAACAATTTTTTCAATAACCTCATTGGTCAAAAATAGTTGTATGTATTCCAAGGGGTTGTCATTTTCAACATCCACTTTCATATCTGAAGTGCTCCAGTAAATGAAAATCTGAGCTAAACTACAGCGCAGATAACTAAATTTACAAATAGCGCCTACTCAACAGGAGCAGGGCGCTACATACCATAGGAAAAAATATAAATCGTGCTACCTCAAATACATTAACAAACACAAATAAATACAAATAAATAATCGCAGATAATATGTGTAAAGGCTGGCTGCTAGATCGAGGAGTAACCTGTGATGGCCACTGAACAGTATGCAGTTAACTTTAAATTTGTTCTGATAGTGGTAATGGTGATGAACCAAAAACAAAAACAAAACACAAAAAAAAAAAAAAACACAAAAAACATATGATTATATACAAATATATAACCATCAACTAGGTGTAACCATTAGCTCTAAATTAATACAAAGTCCAGAGTGTTAACAGAAAAGAGTACATGAATAGAAATTAACAAACACCCGTGCTTCTGGATCATGACGAATTGATGAACGTGACCAAAGGCAAAAAAAGCGTGTCCTCCACCAAACTTATGGATTGGTCTCTTACCGGAAACCCACGATCCCTTATGACAGGGGATCAGAACCAGCATATACCGGGTCCCAATCTCGTGGTGTCAGGTCTGCAATCCTAGTGAATCTCGTAGCCCAAAGTGTTGCAGCAATTTGGAAGGCCACCTTGTATAGTATTTATTTAAAGGCCAGTAGTAAGGCAAAAATTACTTCTCCCTGGGGGTGGGCTCCTGAAGTAAAATTGTAGCAATTCTTAGATGGGAGGCTGCATTTGTTTTCCTTTTTTAGGCCTTTTTTTTCTTCCACCTGGTGATCAGTCTGTTATTTTTCAACTTCCTTTAATGAATGAATGAAAACTTGTATAGCGCAGCACATGCAAACTAAATCGCCTCTGGGCGCTTGATGTTCATGTTTCCTTTGATATCAAAAGAGATGAGTCTTGATATTTCTCCTGAATGCTAAGTGGTTCTCCTCCAACCGAATGCTGGTTGGTAAAGCGTTCCATAGTCTGGGACCTTGGACCACGAATCTTCTACCTCCTTTGGACTTGTAGTTAGCTTTCGGTATCTGGAGTTGATTTTGGATTGGTGGATCGCGATTGGGATTTTCCACCATTGGCCCCAACACAACCTTATTTATGTGATCATTCAATTTCTATAGTATACAGTAACTAGTTAAGTACCAACGTGTACTGACACCTCACACTTTCTTTTTTTATATGCTGGTTTGGTACGGTGGTTAAGCACTGTCTCATTGGCCTCAGCCTCAGATTATGAGCTTTTATTTTTTCGCATAGATAATGGGGAGCATTCCCATGGATACATCTATGCGTTAGACAGAGTGCTTTAAAAGCAATTCTGTCTTTTACTGGTAACCAATGAAGGGTTCTAAGTGAAGGTGAGATTGATTCCCAGGGTTTTTTCCCAGTCACAAGACTGGCGGCCGTGTTTTGAACGACTTGCAGATGAGCGATTTGGTACTTTGGGAGTCCGAGGTAAAGGGTATTTGCATAGTCTAATCTTGAGTTTACAATTGCTCCTACCACGACCGATATGTCTTCTTTGGGGATAAAGGGAGTAAGTCTGCGTAGCAGGCACAGCAGATGGTGAGATCCGCTGACTACTGACCCTATTTGTGCGTCCATTGTCATATAGGAGTCGAAGATGACCCCGAGACTTTGGCGCTAGGGGTGATGATTTTACCCAGAATGGGCGGGGGGGTTCAAGTTGTTGCAGGTTGATTCATACGCTTGGCGTGAAACAGGAGAAGTTCTGTTTTTGCTCCGTTGAGTTTAAGATAACTCTTTGTCATCCAGTTCTCTATCAAAGAGAGGCATGTCTCTAGATTGAGGCGGTGATCCTTTTTGTTGCCAATGCGGAAATACAGTTGCGTGTCGTCTGTATATGAGTGGTAAAGCTGTTTTTGGCTGCGAATGATTTAAAAAAGAGGACGAAGATAGATGTTAAACAACACCGGCAACAGTGGCGATCCTTGAGGGACTCTGCACGATACTGTGCGTTTCTCAGAAGTGAAAGGTCCTAGCTTCACTGTTTGCGATCTGTTTTCTAAAAAAGAGGAGAACCAAGATAAATCGCCTTCTGAGACTCTGTCTACTTCAGTTTGTGGTTGACCGTGTCGAAGGCTGCGCGTAGGTCCAACAGAACCAGAAGACAAGATTCTCCTTTGTCTGCGGCCTCGAGAACGTCATCCCATATTTTGAGCAATGCGGTTTCTGTCCCATGTCCTGGATGGAAACCCGATTGAAATGGATCAAGTAGCTTGTGGGTATCTAGATGCTGTTGCAGCTGTTGTACCACTACTTTTTCCATTACCTTTGAGAGTACATTTAGGCCTGTTATGGGACGGCGGTTGAGTGGGTCCTTAGGGTCTAGGGCGTGTTTCTTCAGGATGGGTTGGATTATGCACTCTTTCAACTGGGAGGGCACTATGCCCTCCTTGAAAGACTGGTTTATAAGCTGCGTGATAGGAGGTGCCAGGATGTCGGGGCATTCCTTCAGCAGTTTAGTGGGGATGATATCATTTGGCCCTGTGCCATTACGCAAAGTACCAATGATATTTTTTGTGGCATAGATGGTGATGGGCTCCACAGTGAACTTAACTGATAGTGGTGAATAACTGTGGGTATTGTGTGAAAAATTGCGGGGGGGGGGCTGAGGGGGGAAATGTTTTGCTGAATGCTTTCCCGGATTCCCTCAATTTTGTTAATGAAGTAATCTGATAATTTATTGCAAAATTCTTGGGTGTCTGAGTTGGGGACTTCAAGACATCCTGGTTTCATGGTCTGAGTGACCAGCTTGAAGAGTTCGCGGGGCGGTTTAGGGCGCTGTTGATAGCCTCAGAAAAATGATTTTTCTTGGCTTTGAAGATTTCTTTGTGGTATTTTCTTGTTGTTGCCATGTAGATGGACAGATTCTCCTCTGAAGTGCTTCTTTTCCAGGCGGCTTCGGCCCTTCTGCGCTCTTGCTTCAGTGACGACAGCCGGTTGTTAAACCAGCTGCAGTTGTTTTTCCTGATGCAGGTTTTACGTTTCGGCGCTACTAAGTCGGCTGACTGTAGTAGGGCTAAGTTTATGGCATCCAGTGTTTCTACGGCCGTTTGATGTGGCTGAATTGTTTTTATTTTTTTCCTTAACGTGGATTTGAAGAGTTCCGAGTGGAGCTTCTTCTGACATCTAGTCCAGTGTGTTGTCACTGGTTTTGATGTTTTAGTTAGGGGGGGGGGATTTTGGAAATAATGAATTTAATTGCATGGTGATCTGTCCATGGCAACGGTTCATTTTCCAGAATTTTTATTTCCAGATTTTGTCTGAAAATAAGATCAAGTGTGTGACCTGAAGCATGTGTGGGCCCACATACTAGTTGTTGTAGCCCTAAACCTTCCAGGTGATCGATACAGGCGTCGGCAACAGGGTCTTGTGAAGAGTTGGCCCAGAGGCTGAAATCCTCGAGCAGCAAATAGTGTTTGCTGTTGAGGGTGTAAGTGGAGATGAACTCCGTCAATGATGGTAGCAGCTGCGATTTTGGGCCAGGTGGCCTATAGCCGAGAAGAATGTGGACGGTCTCCTGGGGATTTGTTTGCAGTTGCAGAGTAAGGGTTTCCATGAATCGAAGATGGTTTTGAAGGACTGGTTTAGTGATCGCCAGGTGAGTCTTGTGGATAACTGCCAGTCCTCCTCCTCTTTGCCCTATTCTGTTTTCCGTTATAATACGGTAGTTTTCTGACACCAGTTCTCCTAGAATGGTGTTACAGTCGGCTGTGAGCCAGCTCTCTGTAATAAAGAGGTAGTCTAGATCGCATTGTAGAATGAAGTCACGGATTTCCAGTAATGCCGCGTACACACGATTACTTTTTGTGATGAAAAAAAATGACATTTTTAAAAATGTCATTTAAAATGATGGTGTGTGGGCAAAATGTCATTTTATGTCTTCTGAAAAACGACCAAAAAAAAATTCGAACATGCTCGAATTTTTTATGTCATTTTTCAAAATGTCATTTTTTGTGTCATAAAAAATGATGGTGTGTGGGCAAAACTAGGTAAAAAATTAAGTTTTAAACCCGCACATGCCCAGAAGCAAGTTAGGAGATGGGAGATAAAACTACCATTCATAATGGAGTAAGCACATTCATCACGCTGTAACAGACAAAAAAGCAGGAATCGTCTTTTACTAACAAGTAACCAGCTAAAAGCAGCCTCAAGGCAAATAGAACTTCCCCTTTAGAGTGCCGTCGTTTTGTTCATCATTTTCCAAAAATGATGGTGTGTACGCAACGTCATTTTTGAAAATGAAGTTTGAAAAATGTATTTTTTTTTCATGATGAAAATGTTTCGCCAAACACTGGGAGGGGGGGGGTGTCAAGGGTGACGGAGAGAGGAATTAGCTGAATCCTCTCTCCTGGCTTGGTCCAGAGGAAGGCAAGAAAAAGACCCTGGCCGTGCTGTGCCAATATGCTCTGGCAGGGGCAAAAAAAATCCTTCCTGACCCCTTGAGAGGCGATCGGGTGACCCCTGGATCAAGCTTCTGCTTGTATTGAGAAGGGAGGGGAAAGGGGATGAGAGGTGCTCTTGTAGCTGGGTGTAGTAAGATGGCTGCCGATCAGGCAGCAGGATCCAGCCTAGGGGCTAACAACTGGGTGGATCAGTGATGCTGGGGGGGCAGAAAGAGTACCCGGGAAGAGAGGCTGTCCTTCTGGAGTAAAGGGGGGTTTCCTGGACAATTCAGTGGGGATTCCAGGGTGTGGGGAGCGGTGCGGCGTTAGGCCGTGGGTGAAGCCGCGGTCTTTCCCAGATCGTGGTAGCCGCAATTCTTTACAGGCTGGCGCGGGTGTCCGTAACAACACCAGAAATGGCGGAAATTGCGGCGGGGAGGTGGCGGGGGGATGCCTAGAATGGCGATGGTGGTGTGGGGGCACAGAGGAGGGAGAAAAGGAGCAGGGAAGAGCCATAGGGCATGGGTAGTTGCTGCGGCTTGTCCTGAAAAGGATGGCCGGCAGCGGTCCCAATGGATGGCTCATACCTGTTAGCTTCCCTGGAGTGCAGAAGGGAGCCAGGGGAAGCCGGGGAAACGCCGGAGAGTTAATCCACTGCGGTCGGAGGAGAGTGGACAGCAATGACTGGGGAGGTGGAAGCCCTGCCTAGCTGTGAGCCGGGAGCCACACGGTGGGAGAACCCTGCCTAGCTGAACTTGCCCTGGGAGAGAGCCGACTCGTGTGAGAGCGTCCTGCTCTCTCAATCACTAGTCCTTGATTTCTACCTCTCTGAACTCCATATCAGATCTCATGGATACCACTCACATCACTATCCATGAGATCTGATATGGAGTTCAGAGAGGTAGAAATCAAGGACTTGATTTCACTCCTGGAACTATAGGAGCTTTCCTGTTCAGCAGGTTTCAGGGATGGTGCACCAAAGTACCAGCACACTCCACTGGCAACAAATACAGTCACTTGGTTTTATTTTGCAGGCCATAAGCCTGGACAGGAGCACTACACATTTTTTACAGAGGCCCCTTTACTATGGTGGTACATATTTTGGGAGATTAGCTTGTGAGGGGATCACCTTTTCTGAAGGAAGGTCAGCAAACAGGCACTATCTTTAAAATCTGGCAGATGCCAGGTTTATTTACAGGAGGTTTGCAAATAAAAATATACAAAACAGTCCTTAACATTCGGCGCTAAACTAAACAAAATAGTCTCCTCTCTATACAGTGCGGGGCTGGTCTCCGCCACCCACAAAACATGCAGTAAAGCAAACCTTTCAGTAACACACAGAGCTCCTCTCACTCAGGTTCCTCCCTGAGTCTCCTTCCAGAGCACTGCTGTGCTCTCTTCCTGGATTTTTAAAGTCCACCTGATTGTGGACTCCAGTGGACCTGAACATTCGGCCTGGAACACAGCCTGCCACAGAGGCTGGAAAAACTGTGCCAGATTCCTGTTCCGTCCCTTATAATGGAACGAATGTGAAGTAAGATGTAGCAACTATCATGTATCTCACCTTGCATACCGTTACAATATGTAACTAATATTTTGTCATGACTACAGCTGAGGCCAATGAGACAGTGCTTAACCACCGTACCAAACCAGCATATAAAAAAAGAAAGTGGGAGGTGTCAGTACACATTGGTACTTAACTAGTTACTGTATACTATACAAATTGAATGATCACATAAATAAGTCTCGGGGTCATCTTCGACTCCTATATGACAATGGACGCACAATTAGGGTCAGTAGTCAGCGGATCTCACCATCTGCTGCGCCTGCTACGCAGACTTACTCCTTTTATCCCCAAAGAAGACATATCGGTCGTGGTAGGAGCAATTGTAAACTCAAGATTAGACTATGCAAATACCCTTTACCTCGGACTCCCAAAGTACCAAATCGCTCGTCTGCAAGTCGTTCAAAACACGGCCGCCAGTCTTGTGACTGGGAAAAAACCCTGAGAATCAATCTCACCTTCACTTAGAACCCTTCATTGGTTACCAGTAAAAGACAGAATTCCTTTTAAAGCACTCTGTCTAACGCATAGATGTATCCATGGGAATGCTCCCCATTATCTATGCGAAAAAATAAAAGCTCATAATCTGAGGCTGAGGCCAATGAGACAGTGCTTCACCACCGTACCAAACCAGCATATAAAAAAAGAAAGTGGGAGTACACATTGGTACTTAACTAGTTACTGTATACTATAGAAATTGAATGATCACATAAATAAGGTTGTGTTTCACTCGGATACCAAGAAAAGTGGCCCAATTATTATTTAGTTATGTTGTAGGTAGACAGATAACAAGTGAAATAACATCAGCAAGTTATTGGCTTGACAGTTCTAAAAATTTGGTATCAGCAACACAATAACACAAGAAAACAGGTGCAGAACTCTGCTCTCATGCTCTCATTGCTCTCATGCTCTCACTGCTCTCATGCTCTCACTGCTCTGCTCTGTAGTGGTGCAAACAGCAATTAGAAGATTGATACGGGTTTAAAGTCACAGCACAGGAGTCCTGGAGTTTGCAGAGCTGGCATCAGTATCCCTAGTTTATCCCTCCTCATCAGGAACCGCTCCCTAGGGCCAAGTATGTTGTCCATAACCAGCTTGGATCCTATCCCTACTCTAAACACTTTTTTACCACGTGCCAACTGCAGCAGGGCACTGCTATTTGTTTAGCATTGCACTCAAGACAGATGGCCCCTGAGGTCACTCAGTATTGCAACATTTAATCGGACCACTTCTCTACTGGTGACACCTATGGAGGCTGCAGAGAAACAATGTTCTTCTCATCCTCCATTGCCTCTGCACCACCTACAGAGGGGAAGGTAAACTGCACCTGCCTACAAGGTAGTTTACATAAATTGTGCCACATATGACACTTAAAGCAATAAGGTAATGTCTGTCAACAAGGCACTTTTACAATAGCAATATAATGTGAATTTACAGATCTCAGAATGCCTGAGCTTTCCAAAGAGGCAGTATCCAGATTACTGAGTCATCTTGGGAACCCTAAAGTCCTTACAGTTTTTCTGGCTGATGGTGGGAGACACTTCCAAAAAGTTGGCAGATGAGTTACTGTACCTTGTAAGGGGAAACCTACTGTTTCCCTCATCTTCAGGTACCTCACCCTAACACTTTTCCTACTGTCTCCCAAGCAAGCGTTGCTCTATAGCTGACCTACTCCCACACAGTGGGTGAACTGAGTGATATAGAAACTGCTATTTAAGCACATCTGTGTCAAGGTGGGTGGCCAAGTCTTGCATGATTTAGATATACAATAGGAGATGCCGACCTCCCCAAGATGGCCTCCTGGAGCCCAAAAAAGGGAACAAATAGTCCCCAATGTTTTTCCTGCCTGCCTGAAAAAGCAGCACAGTGCCACCTATGTTGGTGATCAAACATCAGCCTAAGACCTGGCTATACCCAAGCCTTGTAGCAGGGGCAATAGGGAACCTTCCCAGTCACTGCTTATAACTAGGGAGTTTGTGTGAAATTTAGAACCCCATTAAAGTCTATGGGACTCGAACGTTTGAAATCTAAAGTGCTAATTTTAAAGGCTAATATGCAAGTTATTGTCCTAGAAAATGTTTGGGGACCTGGGTCCTGCACTTGGGGACATGTATCAATGCAAAAAAAAAGTTTTAAAAACAGTTTTTTCGGGAGCAGTGATTTTAAATGACTTTTTATTCTTCAGAAATTACACTTTGTGCAGAGACAGTTCTAAGCACGGAAAACAAGCACTGCTTTACAGGCACACTTTACACACCCCCTAGGTACAAAATTTAAAGGAATATTTCACTTTTATTGTTTCACTTTAAGCATTATTAAAATCACTGCTCCCGAAAAAAATGGCTTTTTTTAAAACTTTTTTTGCATTGATACATATCCCCTGGGGCAGGACCCAGGTCCCCAAACACTTTTTATGACAATAACTTGCATATAAGCCTTTGAAATTAGCACGTTGCAGAACTACAAGTCCAATGAGGCATAGAAAGATTCTGACAGCCACAAGCATATCACCTAGAGCCAGAGGCATGATGGGACTTGTAGTTTTGCAACAGATGGAGGTCCACTAATTGCATATCCCTGACCTAGCCCAATTAATCAAAACTTGGATTAGCATAAAGTAAGTAATTGCATTTTGTTTCAGATTTATACAGTTTTATTGTAATAAATTTATTTTTTCACAAAAATGATTGCTGTTTTTTAACTGCATCATGTCATGAGGCCAGTTTGGATATAAGCAATGTTTAGCAGATATTGTTAAATTGCTCACAAAATGTCATTTGGCCCCAAAGGCATATTAACATGGATCATTTGTGTTTGGCGCAGTCATTTTTATGCTTTTTTTCCAGCAACAATTACTTGGTATTTAGCATTTTACCACCAAATTCTTTGTTGTTGATTATAGCATACATTTATTTTGGAGCATGAAATTTGTGGTGCAAAATTAATACAGCCACAAAGACTATGGTTTCTGTCGGGTTTGGATTTAGGGCAAAAGTTATAAATTAGGACTGGGAGTTAGGTTTAGGAATTGGAATGCGTTTAGGAGATGGTTATGAATTAGGATAAATGATTAACCATTACATGTTCAAGATGGCATTGTATTCGCTGGAGGATCATATGTTTGGGTGAGTATGTCATGGGTTAAAGGGGTTGTAAAGGAAAAAAAATGTTTTCATAATAAGCATCCTTTACTTGCAGGTCTTCCTCTTTTACTTCCTCACTGTTCGTTTTTGCTCAGAAGTTGCTCTATTTCTTCTCTGTTCTGTTAACTTCCTGCTTTTCTGATTTTTCTGACCACCGTAAAGGGAGATTTTACTGCGGTGGTCAGTGATGTGCTCACTCCTCCTGAGAACTACATCTGTGTGGCAGGACACTCTCTACGTGTTAGTGAGAGGTAGAGAGAGAGATGGGAAGGGGGAAAGAGGGGGGAGAAGGAGGTGGAGAGAGAGGCAGAGAGAGAGAGTGGGGGGAAGGGGAAGAAAGGGAAAAGAGGGGGAGGAGTGGAGAGAGAAGATATGGAGAGGAAGTAAGAGAAAGAGGGGGGAGAGTGAGAGAGAAAAAGTGGGGAGAGGGAAAGGAGGATAGAGAAGGAAGAGAGAGAGAGTCTTTCTCTCCCTCTCCCTCTCTCCTCCCCCCCCCTTTCACTTTCCCCTTTATCCTCTCTCCTCGCTCTCTCTCTCCACCCCTCTTTTTCTTCTTCTTTTTCCCCCTTTCTCTTTCTCTCTCTCTCCTTCTCTCTTGCTCCCTCCCTCTCTCTACATGCTCCCTCTTTTTCTCTCTCCCTTTGCCTCTGACCTTGCTTGCAGCCAAAAGCATGTGGTGAAAATTGATTTTTTTTTGGTTTACCTGTAAAATCTTATTTATTTGTTTTGAGTACATCACAGGACACAGAGCTCCCGCCCTTTTTTTTTTTTTTTTGAGGTTCATGGCTTGCTACAAAAACTGAAGCCTTACTGTGACGAACCCAAGACTATGTCCGCCATCAATGCTTCCTCTGTCCGGTACCACACGATCCAAGATCTTTTAGCTCACCTAGTCAGCAGCCGCAACACAGTGTAGGGTAAAAAACAGAAGACTACTTTATTTGAGCACGAGTTACACAGATATCCCACTTCAAAACACCCCCCCCCCCCACTCTTGCAAAACAGAGAGGGTTAAACTGTCCAATGACAATTGACACACAGGTCAAGTGTGTTCAAACTTCTCACCAGTAAACAGTCTTATCAGCAGGGGAGCCGCTGGAGGAATTCCCCTCCCTCTTTCCTCACAGAAAACAGACTTGCACATCCCATTGTAGTTGAGGCAGACAGCCACAAATGAACAATAGAATACAGTCACACCCCAAACAATCACAGCAAATGAGTCCACAACAGCATGAGACAACACACAATATATACATATATACAAGGTTTCAGTGTGGCTATAAAGAGAGTCCGTCTAGCACAGATCATAGTGGGGTTCTCATTCATCCTGTGCCCCTATTAGAGACATAGGGGTCGGGGGAAGCTAGACACAGAGGGGCAGATTCAGATACAATTAGATTATCGTAGCGTTTCCCAAATACACTACCCTGACGTATTTTACCTGGCTCTACGTGGAATCCAGGTAGATTTTGTCCAGTAAACGACGGCTGCGTAGTGTATTTCTCCCGGCGCAATCCATCTATACGCGATTAGGGGGCGTAAAACATTTAAAATAGGCGCGTCCCCGCGGCGATCGTACTGCGCATGCTCCGTTCAGAAATTTCCCGCCGTGCATTGCGCGAAATCACGTCGTTACGTAATTTTTTCTTGAGTAGCGTCGTTTACGGAGATTACTATTCCCGAACGAGTTACGTAAAAAAAAAATATATATATTTTAAATTTGACGCGGGAACGACGGCCATACTTAACATGGGCTACGCACCGTTAGACCAGCAAAAAGCTGGTCTAGCAGTACGTATAAAAAAATAGACGAAAGCGATTGCGAAGACCGCTCGTATCTTCGTGGATCGCCGTAAAAACTCATTTGCATATCCCGACGCATGAAAGCGACGCGAACTCCTCCCAGCGGCCGCAAAAATATCGCAGCGTAGATCCGAAGGCTTACGAAGACGTAAGCCTCTCGGATCGAAGCCCGAAGGCGCCGTATCATGGTTTGAGGATTCAAACGAGTGATACGGCGCGCGAAATTTGAAATTACTCCTGTCTAACACCAGTTAGACAGGCGTAATTGCTCTGTGAATCTGGGCCAGAGTTTCCAGAGCTCTGCAGGGTAGCTGGGTTCCACAAACCCCCCACCCACAGTGACTCCAGTCACATTTACCTAATGGGTAGGGGAGGGACTTGGAGGGACTTCCTGTCTTGTTTTTTTTTCCAATGTACCTTTATCTGAAGGTGGCAGCACAACCATATTTGTGATTAATATAAAGATGCCGGGGGGGTACTAAAACTGGAGCGCACAGAATCTGCTTCAGCTGTGCATAATAACCAATCAGCTTCTAACTTCAGCTTGCTTAATAAGGCCTGATTCACACCTATGAATTTGCTGTGTTTTTTGCATTTTGCAGATTTGCACTAAAAGTTCATTTGTTCTGTAGTGCAAATCTGCAAAATGAAAACAATGCATAGGTATGAATTAGGCCTTAAGCTTTGCCCCAAAAAACTAAAATCTTATTGGTTACATGTACAGCTGCACCAAATTCTGTGTGTTGCAATATTAGTCGCCCCCCCCATGTGTCCCATAATGTACTCCAAGAATAGAAGTAAGCTAAAAATCCAATTTTTATTTGCCTTTTGCTTGAAATAGAACAACTATAGAGCATCAATCTCCTAATGGGGGCATAGGCAGCAAAAAAAACAGGTTGTCCAAAACTAAAAAAAAAAAAATGCCTTACGCTTTACTTTAGGAACAAAACTGTAATCAATGGTAAGAACACAGGCTTCTAGAATTCACAGTAAACACTGTATATTTTTCTGATTGTAGATTATTGGGAAATATTGCAGCATATTTGTCAGTGCAAGCAATAACAGGACTGTTATCCAAATGCCGTTTGAAAAACATTACAATTTGTATACTGTATTATGGCCTGTGTAGCTGCAGAGCTGTATTGTTACGTGTTAAATAGTTGCTATGTATTCACGGCTATAAATAAACCACTGGTCTAGTCTTTACTTCTAGTGACAGGCTATCTATACACATTGCCCTTGTAGTGCACACTTGAGCTGACATTGCCTGGCCCTCCACTCTGCATTCCAGAACCCTCTCAACAGACCACAAAAATAGAAAAGCATATGCAAATAACTGGAAACAGTGTCATAGCATACACCACAGAGGCCCTGGCATATTTTTTTTGATGTGGTCTGATTGCAAGCTCACCCCCCACCCCAATATAATTAACCGGCTGCCCCTTTCCTACGTTATACTTACCTAAATGGTGCTGCCATTGCTCTTTAACCACTTTAGCCCCGGACCATATTGCTGGTCAAAGACCAGAGCATTTTTTGTGATTCGGCACTGCGTCGCTTTAACTGACAATTGCGCGGTCGTGCGATGTGGCTCCCAAACAAAATTGGCGTCCTTTTTTTCCCACAAATAGAGCTTTCTTTTGGTGATATTTGATCATCTCTGCGGTTTTTATTTTTTGCGCTATAAACAAAAATAGAGCGACTATTTTGAAAAAAATGCAATATTTTTTACATTTTGCTTTAATAAATATCCCCAAAAAATATATAAAAAAACATTTTTTTTCCTCAGTTTAGGCTGATACGTATTCTTCTACATATTTTTCGTAAAAAAAAAAATCGCAATTAGCGTTTATTGATTGGTTTGCACAAAATTTACAGTGTTTACAAAAAAGGGGGTAGTTTTATGGCATTTTTATTAATATTTTTTTTTACTAGTAATGGCGGCGATCAGCGTTTTTTTCAGTACCAAGACATTATGGCGGACACATCGGACAATTTTGTCAAATTTTTGGGACCATTGGCATTTTTATAGCGATCAATGCTATAAAAATGCATTGGATTACTATAAAAATGCCATTGGCAGTGAAGGGGTTAACACTAGGGGGCGGGGAAGGGGTTAAGTGTGTTCCTGGGTGTGTTCTAACTGTATGGGGGGGTTGACTCACTAGGGGAAATCACTGATCTTCTGTTCATACATTGTATGAACAGGAGATCAGCGTTTCCCCTGCTGACAGGACTGAGAGCTTTGTGTTTACACACAAAGCTCCCGGTCCCCGCTCTGTAACGAACAAGCGCGCGTGCCCGGCGGCGATCACGCCCGCCGGGCACGCGCGCGGGACTCGGGGGACGAGCAGGGGCGCGCTTTCACTTTGATTTTCGGTGTGTCTTTGAATTCAGCCCTCTGTAGGTGGATCATTTTATGATGTGCCATCCTTTCATTCCTAACACATTACCCAGTCCATATCAGTATAGATATCCAGCATGAGAATTTTGTCCGTTAAGATCTGATATGTTTCAAAGTGTTCCTTTAATTTTTTTGAGTGTAAAAAAATACCCCCAGTACTGGTGTCAGTGAGTTTAAATCAGGCAAATACCCTCAGCAATGGTGTCAATGAGATACTAAATAATGCACCCAGCATTTGTATTGGTGTTGCGGTCAGGCAAGTGTGTGCAAGTCAGTCAAGTTCCTCCACCCCAAACTCGCTCATCAACTGTTGACTTATGGGATTGTATTTTTTTTTTTACTTTTTGGTTGCACTAGATGGACTTTTTTCAACCTGACTAACTATGTAACTATATCCATGTCTTTATGGACCTTGCTTTGTGCACTGTTCAAACTCATTTGGTGGAGAGGGGATTTTGGTGTGAGGTTGTTGTTCAGGGGTTTGGCTTGGCCCCTTAGTTCCAGTGAAGGGAGTCAGAAAACTAAGACATTTTGGACAATTTCATGCTTCCAGCTTTGTGGTAACAGTTTGGGGAAGGCAAACATGACTGTGCACTAGTACTCAAAGCAAGGCCTATAAAGCCATGGATGAGAGAATTTGGGGTGGAGTCCTGACCGCAACCCGATAGAACACATTTGGGATAAATTAGAGGGGAGACTGCGAGCCAGGCCTTCTCAGCCAACATCAGTGCCTGACCTCACAAATGCGCTTCTGGAAGAATGGTCAAACATTCCCACAGACACACTCCAAATCTTGTGAACAGCCTTCCCAGAAGAGTTGAAGGGTGGGCCAACTCAATATTAAACCCTACGGACTATGGCATAATTCACGTTTACTAGGCAGCAACTGTACCTTAGCTGTGCAACATTTGGGCAGATATATACTGTATCAGGCCTAACGGTGGGTGCATGGGCTGGGTCCCCCCTTGGGGAGCCTGTTTTTGACTTCCTTTTGATGTCCACCCCTTTCTCCTGATATTGGCACCCATGGGACAGCCTGGTGAGAATCTACAAGAGTCTATGACATTCTGTATACCTTACACATTTGAGCCTAGAGAAGTCCCGAAGAAGCTGATTTATTTTCTCGTCTCTGTGTGTCATGAAAAATGTATATGTTTAAATTCATCTACTTATTTCCTGTATAAATCAGTTTACAGTGCATATGAATGTGTAATATGTTTTTAAAATGTCCTTTATGAAGTTTTGTAATAAAATGTTGAGTTTTAAAATGTTGAGTTTTATCTTGTTTGTTCCCTTGCTTTGGTTTACTATCAGAGGTACAGTATATTGAAAGCCCCCATATTTCTATATTTTTATTTTACAGTTAGACATGAGGCAGATTTATTTTTAAGTGAAATCGTATAAAAATATTGCCTGAGTTTAGCTTTAATAGAATGATAAATCAAAAGCCTTCAGGAGGACCCAAAATACTCTGAGCTTTGTAATCACCGAACTATATCTTCAGCCACAACTTTTTGATGAACTCCATCACATAATTATATGGCTAAACAATCTTTGAATAAAAATAATATAAACTTGTTTTGCATCAAACTATCAACTGTAGACTATGTAGCGCCTAGTTACCGGTGCTTTTTAAATTTAGAGGGAGATCAGTGTGTAGTTAAACTCTGATCTGGTTAAAATGTTCAAATTGGGTCTCTGTATCAGCTTGCCTGTGCTGTGGGCTCATTCTGTTGTACTGGGGTGTTCTTCCCACCCCAGTGCAGTAGGTGGCAGCAGTGGAGTCAAGGTTTGGGTGCTCTTCCCCAGCAGCCAATCAGGAGGGTTGAGTCTCACTGTGCATGCTGGGGGAGGGTATTTATGGCCTGCCTGGCTGGGTTGTGCGTGCCACGCTGAGTTCCTGGTTCCAGGACCATATGGGTCTGGAGCATTTGAGTCGTGGCAGGGAGCCCAGTGGTCGAGTGGGTTCCCGATCCTGAAGATCCCAAGAGGTATAGCTGTATGGTGGGGAGTCCATCTGAGGAGAGCCAATGAGAGGCTGGCAATCCAATAGGGTCTCGACAATCCACCGGGGATCGAGGTATCCGGACACTGAGAGGCTGGTCAACTGTCAGTTGGTACCTGAAAGCAACTTAAAGGAGATTCAGGCGTAATTTCACTAAGGAGGTACATCTCCGTAACTACAATCAGAAGGGCCTGTGGCAGAGGTTTCTTACTGAATTCATCCTAGGAGGGTCTGTGGCAGAGACTTCTTCTCAAAGGTCGAGTGATACTCTGGCTGCCAGGTCAGTGAGACAGGCCTGTCCAGGTACGCTTATTCCCACTCAAGCAGGAGTGGCGCAAAGAAGTGTTACATGTGTGAGCAGGACTGTTTCCCTATTGCTACGCCTGAATTTGCTATTCTTCTTCTTCCTTCAACTTTACCTTATTCACCACAAGTTTGTTTTTACCCGGCTGGGTAATAAAGGGCACAGCAAAGATACACCTGTTGCGGACATTCCTTTACTTCTGCTATATGCACCATACGTCCCTAGGAATTCGGAGAGCCACAAGGTAAATGTGCCACCCAAAACAAACCAGCAGCTCCTCCGGGGGTAGTGCTACAACTATTATTAGGCATTTGTTGTTACATAGAGGCAGGAGTTAATTTCTAATAACAATGAGTCTCAGCTGGCAGGGTGAGGACCTGTTTCTGCGGCTTTTCAGACTTTTCGGGCCGCCGGCAGCGCGCACGCACCCCCTAGCGGCCGCTAAAGGGAGGACGTAGAGCTACGTGCTCTCGCCCAGCAGTGCCACCGTCCCGCCGTATAACGACGGTGGGCGGTCGGCATCTGGTTAACTTAAGTTGTAATTGTGTAAATCTAAATCCTGAATTTATGCTATTTGCTGATTTTAAATCAACTGCACATTTTGTTGTTTGTTTTGGGAGATAATAAATGCCCTGATATACGTAGGTAGAAGATTACCCTTGTGTTGGTAGTCAGCGAGAGAAAAAAAAATTTGCTGCTGTCAGTCAAAAAAAAGACCCCAGCACAGTGGTTTAAATTAAATAAAAAATCTCTCAGCATTGGTGGAATGCAAAAAAAATATTTTATTTATATATACACTGCTCAAAAAAATTAAAGGAACACTTTTGAATCAGAACTCCTGGGATATGGATCTGGTCAATTAAGTAGCAGAGGGGGAGGGGTGTATATAGAGGGGGTTGTTAATCAGTTTCAGCTTCTTTGCTGTTAATTGAAATTAACAACAGGTGCACTAGATGGGCAACAATGAGACGACCTCCAAAACAGGAATGGGTTTTAAGGTGGAGGTGTCTGACATTTTTTTACCCTACTCATCTTTTCTGACTGTTTTTCACTAACAGAGCCCTACAAAATAACCCCCAGCAGGCCACTTGTGTGAATGTTTTTGACCAAACAATCAGAAACAGACTTCATGGGGGTGCCTTTTTGGGCCTGCCATCCTCTAGTGTGCTCTGTGCTCACGGCCGGACACTGTGGAGCTCGATTGGCATTTTCCATTGAACACCAGAATTGGCAGGTCTGCCACTGGTGCCCCATGCTTTTCACAGATGAGAGCAGGTTCACTATTAGCATATGTGACAGACGTGAAAGGGTCTGGAGAAACCGTGGAGAACTTTATGCTGCCTGTAACATCGTTCAGCATGACCGGTTTGGCGGTGGGTCAGTGATGGTCTGGAGAGGTATATCCATGGAGGGACGCACAGATCTCTACAGGCTACACAATGGCACCCTGACTGCCATTAGTTATCGGGATGAAATCCTTGGACCCATTGTCAGACCCTACGCTGGTGCAGTGGGTCCTGGGTGCCTCCTGGTGCATGACAATGTCCAGCCTCATGTGGCGAGAGCATTCAGCCAGTTCCTGGAGGATGAAGAAATTGATACCATTGAATGGCCCCCATGCTCACCTGACCTAATTTCAAAAGAACACCTCTGGGACATTCTGTTTCGGTCCATCCGGTGCCGCCAGGTTGCACATCAGTCTGTTCAGGAGCTCAGTGATGCTCTGGTCCAGATCTGGGAGGAAATACCCCAGGACACCATTCGTCGTCTCTTTAGGAGCATGTCCTGATGTTGTCAGGCTTGCATACAAGCACTTGGGGGCCATACAAACTACTGAGGGCCTTTTTGAGTTGTTGCAATGAAATTTCAGCAAAATTGACTAGCTTGCTGCATCATTTTTTCACTTTGATTTTCGGTGTGTCTTTGAATTCAGCCCTCTGTAGGTGGGTCATTTTATGATGTGCCATCCTTTCATTCCTAACACATTACCCAGTCCATATCAGTATAGATATCCAGCATGAGAATTTTGTCCGTTAAGATCTGATATGTTTCAAAGTGTTCCTTTAATTTTTTTGAGTGTAAAAAAATACCCCCAGTACTGGTGTCAGTGGGTTTAAATCAGGCAAATACCCTCAGCAATGGTGTCAATGAGATACTAAATAATGCACCCAGCATTTGTATTGGTGTTGCGGTCAGGCAAGTGTGTGCAAGTCAGTCAAGTTCCTCCACCCCAAACTCGCTCATCAACTGTTGACTTATGGGATTGTATTTTTTTTTTTACTTTTTGGTTGCACTAGATGGACTTTTTTCAACCTGACTAACTATGTAACTATATCCATGTCTTTATGGACCTTGCTTTGTGCACTGTTCAAACTCATTTGGTGGAGGGGGGATTATGGTGTGAGGTTGTTGTTCAGGGGTTTGGCTTTGCCCCTTAGTTCCAGTGAAGGGAGTCAGAAAACTAAGCTTTGTGGTAACAGTTTGGGGAAGGCAAACATGACTGTGCACTAGTACTCAAAGCAAGGCCTATAAAGCCATGGATGAGAGAATTTGGGGTGGAGTCCTGACCGCAACCCGATAGAACACATTTGGGATAAATTAGAGCGGAGACTGCGAGCCAGGCCTTCTCGGCCAACATCAGTGCCTGACCTCACAAATGCGCTTCTGGAAGAATGGTCAAACATTCCCACAGACACACTCCAAATCTTGTGAACAGCCTTCCCAGAAGAGTTGAAGGGTGGGCCAACTCAATATTAAACCCTACGGACTATGGCATAATTCACGTTTACTAGGCAGCAACTGTACCTTAGCTGTGCAACATTTGGGCAGATATATACTGTATCAGGCCTAACGGTGGGTGCATGGGCCGGGTCCCCCTTGGGGAGCCTGTTTTTGACTTCCCTTTGATGTCCACCCCTTTCTCCTGATATTGGCACCCATGGGACAGCCTGGTGAGAATCTACAAGAGTCTATGGCATACTGTATACCTTACACATTTGAGACCAGAGAAGTCCTGAAGAAGCTGATTTATTTTCTCGTCTCTGTGTGTCATGAAAAATGTATATGTTTAAATTCATCTACCTTTTTCCTGTATAAATCAGTTTACAGTGCATATGAATGTGTACAACAAGTGATATTGTTTGCGCTGTGGTGGTGATGCCTAAAGGGTGATGGGAAAGGGGAAGTGAAGTAGTAAACTAGGTGAATACAATAAGTGACAAAAATGTATAAATATATAGAAAAAATTCTATAAAACACAATGTGAACAAAGTAACAGTAAATAACAGTGACCGTGTCATCTATAAAGATGTGTGGTGGACATAATAGAATGCATGGTCAAACTCAGTCCTGCAGACAAAGCCAAATAAAAGAAGAGAGTCCAACTTAATCATGCAACTCGGTGCAGCAAGTGAAATCTGGTGTGAAGTCAAAAGGAGATGTTCCAGCAGCCAAATGAGTGAAGGTGCAATGGAGGATTCCAAAACGTGCAGCCCACACCTCTAGTGATCCTATCAGCTTACCTCAAGGCTATCTGATATAGCCAGAAAGATAGGGCATCAAACTCTTGATGAATGGAAGCCTCAAATCCGATGGTGCATGGAAGGGGAAAATACAAAAAAACAAACATAGAGTAGTCCTGTCACCACTGGAGGGATTCCTGCTAGCAATCAAAAGATGTGCACTTACACAGAATGGTGAAAGGGGGTGCCTATCTCCACGAGCAGCGAGCTCGTCAGGTGCAGCTCTGCTGCCGCTGTTTGGCTAGATGTTGATCCGCCGATACTCAAACGATGGTGTTTGAAACAAAAATAGGAGGGCACATCGCATAATATATTATGCGATGTGCCCTCCTATTTTTGTTTGTTCCCTTGCTTTGGTTTACTATCAGAGGTACAGTATATTGAAAGCCCCCATATTTCTATATTTTTATTTTACAGTTAGACATGAGGCAGATTTATTTTTAAGTGAAATTGTATAAAAATATTGCCTGAGTTTAGCTTTAATAGAATGATAAATCAAAAGCCTTCAGGAGGACCCAAAATACTCTGAGCTTTGTAATCACCGAACTATGGCCCAGATTCACAGAGCAATTACGCCTGTCTAACTGGTGTTAGACAGGAGTAATTTCAAATTTCGCGCGCCGTATCACTAGTTTGAATCCTCAAACCATGATACGGCGGCTTCGGGCTTCGATCCGAGAGGCTTACGTCTTCGTAAGCCTTCGGATCTACGCTGCGATATTTTTGCGGCCGCTGGGAGGAGTTCGCGTCGTTTTCATGCGTCGGGATATGCAAATTAGTTTTTACGGCGATCCACGAAGATACGAGCGGTCTTCGCAATCGCTTTCGTCTATTTTTTTATACGTACTGTTAGACCAGCTTTTTGCTGATGTTAAGTATGGCCGTCGTTCCTGCGTCGAATTTAAAAAAATTTTTTTTTTTTTTACGTAACTCGTTAGGGAATAGGAATCTCCGTAAACGACGCTACTCAAGAAAAAATGACGTAACGACGTGATTTTGCACAATGCACGGCGGGAAATTTGCGAACGGAGCATGCGCAGTTCGATCGCCGCGGGAACGCGCCTATTTTAAATGATTCACGCCCCCTACTCGCGCAGATGGATTGCGACGGGAGAAATACACTATGCCGCAGTCGTTTACTGGACAAAATCTACCTGGATTCCACGTAGAGCCAGGTAAAAAACGGCGGCGTAGTGTATTTCTGATACTCTACGATAGTCTAATTCTATCTGAATCTGGGCCTATATCTTCAGCCACAACTTTTTGATGAACTCCATCACATAATTATATGGCTAAACAATCGTTGGATAAAAATAATATAAACTTGTTTTGCATCAAACTATCAACTGTAGACTATGTAGCGTCTGGTTACTTCAAAGTACCGGTGCTATTTAAATTTACTCTGATCTGGTTAAAATGTTCAAATTGGGTCTCTGTCTCAGCTTGCCTGTGCTGTGGGCTCATTCTGTTGTACTGGGGTTTTCTTCCCACCCCAATGCAGTAGGTGGCAGCAGTGGAGTCAAGGTTTGGGTGCTCTTCCCCAGCAGCCAATCAGGAGGGTTGCATGCTGAGGGAGGGTATTTATGGGGCAGATGCCATTGGTTCTGGGTCTTCGTCTACAAGTGCGGCATCCATCTTTAGGGTGTCTGCACCACGGCGCCCCGGGGTTATGGCCTACCTGGCTGGGTTGTATGTGCCACGCTGAGTTCCTGGTTCCGGGACCATATGGGTCCGGAGCATTTGAGTCGTGGCAGGGAGCCCAGTGGTCGACTGGGTTCCCGATCCTGAAGATACCAAGCGGTATAGCTGTACAGGTAGTGCAGAATTATTAGGCAAGTTGTATTTTTGAGGATTCATTTTATTATTGAACAACAACCATGTTCTCAATGAACCCAAAAAACTCATTAATATCAAAGCTGAATATTTTTGGAAGTAGTTTTTAGTTTGTTTTTAGTTTTAGCTATTTTAGGGGGATATCTGTGTGTGCAGGTGACTATTACTGTGCTGAATTATTAGGCAACTTAACAAAAAAAAAAAATATACCCATTTCAATTATTTATTTTTACCAGTGAAACCAATATAACATCTCAACATTCACAAATATACATTTCTGACATTCAAAAACAAAACAAAAACAAATCAGTGACCAATATAGCCACCTTTCTTTGCAAGGACACTCATGCAGCCTGCCATCCATGGATTCTGTCGGTGTTTTGATCTGTTCACCATCAACATTGCGTGCAGCAGCAACCACAGCCTCCCAGACACTGTTCAGAGAGGTGTACTGTTTTCCCTCCTTGTAAATCTCACATTTGATGATGGACCACAGGTTCTCAATGGGGTTCAGATCAGGTGAACAAGGAGGCCATGTCATTAGTTTTTCTTCTTTTATACCCTTTCTTGCCAGCCACGCTGTGGATTACTTGGACACGTGTGATGGAGCATTGTCCTGCATGAAAATCATGTTTTTCTTGAAGGATGCAGACTTCTTCCTGTACCACTGCTTGAAGAAGGTGTCTTCCAGAAACTGGCAGTAGGACTGGGAGTTGAGCTTGACTCCATCCTCAACCCGAAAAGGCCCCACAAGCTCATCTTTGATGATACCAGCCCAAACCAGTACTCCACCTCCACCTTGCTGGCGTCTGAGTCGGACTGGAGCTCTCTGCCCTTTACCAATCCAGCCACGGGCCCATCCATCTGGCCCATCAAGACTCACTCTCATTTCATCAGTCCATAAAACCTTAGAAAAATCAGTCTTGAGATATTTCTTGGCCCAGTCTTGACGTTTCAGCTTGTGTGTCTTGTTCAGTGGTGGTCGTCTTTCAGCCTTTCTTACCTTGGCCATGTCTCTGAGTATTGCACACCTTGTGCTTTTGGGCACTCCAGTGATGTTGCAGCTCTGAAATATGGCCAAACTGGTGGCAAATGGCATCTTGGCAGCTGCACGCTTGACTTTTCTCAGTTCATGGCCAGTTATTTTGCGCCTTGGTTTTTCCACACGCTTCTTGCGACCCTGTTGACTATTTTGAATGAAACGCTTGATTGTTCGATGATCACGCTTCAGAAGCTTTGCAATTTTAAGAGTGCTGCATCCCTCTGCAAGATATCTCACTATTTTTGACTTTTCTGAGCCTGTCAAGTCCTTCTTTTGAACCATTTTGCCAAAGGAAAGGAAGTTGACTAATAATTATGCACACCTGATATAGGGTGTTGATGTCATTAGACCACACACCTTCTCATTACAGAGATGTACATCACCTAATATGCTTAATTGGTAGTAGGCTTTAGAGCCTATACAGCTTGGAGTAAGACAACATGCATAAAGAGGATGATGTGGTCAAAATACTCATTTGCCTAATAATTCTGCACTCCCTGTATGGTGGGGAGTCCATCTGAGGAGAGCCAATGAGAGGCTGGCAATCCAATAGGGTCTTGACAATCCACTGGGGATCGAGGTATCTGGACACAGAGGCTGGTCACCTGTCAGTCGGTACCTAAAAGCAACTTGAAGGAGATCCAGGCGTAATTTCACTAAGGAGGTACATCTCAGTAACTACAATCAGAAGGGCCTGTGGCAGAGGTTTCTTACTGAATTCATCCTAGGAGGGTCTGTGGCAGAGACCTCTTCTCAAAGGTCGAGTGATACTCTGGCTGCCAGGTCAGTGAGACAGGCCTGTCAAGGTATGCTTATTCCCACTCAAGCAGGAGTGGCGCAAAGAAGTGTTACATGTGGGAGCAGGACTGTTTCCATATTGCTACGCCTGAATTTGCTATTCTTCTTCTTCCTTCAACTTTACCTTCTTCACCACAAGTTTGTTTTTACCCGGCTGGGTAATAAAGAGCACACAAAGATACACCTGTTGCGGACATTCCTTTACTTCTGCTATATGCACCATACACCCCTAGGAATTAGGAGAGCCACAAGGTAAATGTGCCACCCAAAACAAACCAGCAGCTCCTCCGGGGGTAGAGCTACAACTATTATTAGGCATCTGTTGTTACATAGAGGCAGGAGTTCATTTCTAATAACAATGAGTCTCAGCTGGCAGGGTGAGGACCTGTTTCTGAGGCTTTTCAGACTATTTTCACAGGTTGGCATATGATGTTTGGGCACCAGATGTGACAATGCTGAATAGTGTCATATTTGTGTACCCTCCTCTATCTTCCAGATGTGTCTAGGTCCTCAGTGGATAAGCAACAATACAGGGAGATTAATTTTAGAACCACTTAGCATGCTAATATAAATAAAGTAAGGAAAACAGTATATGCCTTTATCTAGAAACGAATGTAATGTTCCAATATGTATTTGCTATATAATCAATATATCATGTTAACTATTATTTCTTGAACTCAATAAGTTAAAGGAGTTAAAGGAAACCTGTACTGATTCGATAGGGAGATTGTCATTGTTGACGTCTTCTACAGAAGATACCCCTTCTATGGCTATAAAAGGTATGATTATTCACCGTTCATCCTATTTTCCTTGGCTGTAATGCTTCATTAAATTCAATGGTTTCAGAGTCTATGATCTGAAACAACCATGCCAGTGACTTTGCTTGCTATGTGCTTTCCCCACATCAACGCCTAACAAAGTAATGAAGCCAGGAACTAATATTTTCAGAAGGAAGTCAATGATGGCAGCCCATTTTTTTCTCTCCCAGCATAGGATTCCTTTATGGAGTTTTTTTCAGACATGGCACAATGTTCATTTGATCTGCCCATTTATAGTCAACCTGAGAAACATAAGTATAAAAGTATGTCTTTCCCATCCTGTCCAGGCCAAGTTTGGCCAAGTAGGACAAAAGTAGAACAAACGATTAGTTGCACTGGCCAATAGTCCTGAGATAAGCCAGCACTCAAATGCCCCTTTACCCTTAGCCACTGACACATGCTCACCCAATTAAAAGGTTTGCACAACAACCTTTTGTATGAAATAATATTCAGTGTCCAGAGTCTATGGCCTTGTACACACGATCAGTCCAAACCGATAAAAACGGACTGAAGTTCATTTTCATTGGTTCACAGACTGATGGTCTGATGTGCGTACACACCATCAGTTCAAAAACCGGTGTCAGAACGCGGTGACGTAAAACACGACGTGCTGAAAAAATGAAGTTAAATGCTTCCAAGCATGTGTCGACTGGATTCTGAGCATGCAAGGGTTTTGAACCGATGCTTTTGCGTACTAACCATCGGTTTTGACCGATGGTCAGGTGTCCATCAGTCCGATTTGAAAGCAAGTTTTAAAACTTTGGACTGAAGGAAAAAAGACTGATGGGCCATACACATGGTCGGTTTGGACCGATGAAACTGAACTTTAGTCCGTATTCATCGGTTTGGACTGATCGTGTGTACGCGGCCTATGCTTTTTTTCTAGGAGACATGAGCAATGCATGCTTTAAGGCCCACTTACAAAGAAATGAAGGGTCTATAATTTTTATCATAGGTGTATTGTAAATGCACAGAAATAAGACTGAATATCAACCAAAATCAAAGAAAAAAAAATATAAAACAAATTCTATAAATTAAGTTGCAGTTTCAGTGAGTAAAATAAGTATTTGATTCCTAAGCAAAACATGACTTAGTACTTGGTGGAAAACTCTTGTTGGCAAGCAAAGAGGTAAGACGCTTCTTGCAGTTGGCGACCAGGTTTGCACACATCTCAGATCTTCTCTAAATCCTTAAGGTTTCTTGGCTGTCGCTTGGCAACTTGAAGTTTCAGCTCCCTCCATAAATGTTTTATAGGATTAAGGTCTGGATACTGGCTAGGCCACTCAATGACCTTAACCACTTCCATACCAGGCACTTATGCACCTTCCCGCCCAAGCCAATTTTCAGCTTTCACACACTGTCGCACTTTGAATGACAATTGCGCTGTCATGCTACACTGTACCCAAACAAAATTGGTGTCCTTTTTTCCTCACAAATAGAGCTTTCTCTTGGTGGTATTTGATCACCTCTGCGGTTTTTATTTTTTGCGCAACAACTAATAAAAGACTGAAAATTTAGAAAAATAAATACATTTTTATTTTTTTCTGTTAACTTTTTTGTAAATAAGTATGTTTTCTCTTTCAATTATGGGCACTTATATGGCGGCACTGATGGGCACTGATGAGGTAGTACTGATGGGCACCAATGAGGTGGCACTGATGGGCATTCATAGGTGGCACTGATGGGCACTCATAGGTGGCACTGATGGGCACTCATAGGCGGCACTGATGGGCACTCATAGGCGGCACTGATGGGCACTCATAGGTGGCACTGATGGGCACTCATAGGTGGCACTGATGGGCACTCATGGGCAGCACTGGGAACTCATAGGCGGCACAGAATGGCACTCATGGGTGGCACTTATGGGTGGCACTGATGGGTACTTATGGGTGGCACAGATGGGCACTGATAGGTGGGCACTGGGCATGGATTGGCACGGAGGGGTGGTACTGAAGGACACTGTGGGGTGGCACTGATGTACTTTGAGTGGTGGCACTGATGTATATGTTGCCAGTCAGTGCCCATGTGTGGGCACTGAATGGCATCTTTCTTTTTTTACCTGTGGTTTTTTTTTTTTTACGTTTTTTTTTGCCCTGCCAGTGTGGGCATCCCTGGTGGTCTAGTGTGGGCATACGAGGGGGGGCTGCGCTGATAAACAATCAGCGTGAACCCCCCCTGTCAGGAGAGCCGCCGATCGGCTCTCCTCTACTCGCGTCTGTCAGACGCGAGTGAGGAAGTGCCGTCGGCGGCTCTTCCTGTTTACATCGTGATCAGCCGTGATTGGACACGGCTGATCACGTGGTAGCGAGCCTCCGCCGGAGACTCGTTACCGAGATCGGTGATGCAGGGTGTCAGACTGACACCCCGCATCAGTGATCGCCACGCTGCGCGCCCCCACGGGCGCGCACGGCATGAAATCGTGCTAGACGTTTGAGAACGTCTAGTCACGATTTCATAACCACTTCCCGGCCGTAAATCTGCTATTGGCCGGGCGGGAAGTGGTTAATGTACTTCTTCTTGAGCCACTCCTTTGTTGCCTTGGTTTTATGTTTTGGGTCATTGTCATGCTGAAAGTCCCATCCATGACCCATCTTCAGTGTTCTGACTAAGGGAAGAAGGTTCTCATCCGAATATATTACTATACATGGCCCCCGTACATTGGCCCCTCAATGCGATCATAGTCTGTATTTTTCTTACACAGCGAGTCAAGTCAATGCCAAAGAGCTAAATTTTGGTCTCATCTGATCACAGCACTTTCTCCCAATCCTTCTCTGAATCATTTAGATGTTCACTGGCATGACGGTACATGTGTCTTCTTGAGAAAGGGCACTCGCTATGTTTGGAGGAAGAAAAATTACTCCCCTGTAGTCCAAGGGAGGGGACGAGCATGACACTCCACACCAGGAAGAAAGCCTTGCATTACTGTGTGGAGTTACAGACAGAAGAGCAGGAAGTGAGGATTTCTCAGAAATCTTGAAGGATGAGGTAAGTGAATGAGGACTGCACTAAAGTAAAGGAAACTATTTAGGGAAAAAAATGTGTACCTTTACAACCCCTTTAAGGATTTAGAGAAGATCTGTAAAGAAGAGTGGACCAAAATCCCTCCTGAGATGTGTACAAACCTGGTCACCAACCACAAGAAACATCTTACCTCTGTGCTTGCCAACAAGGGTTTTTCCACCAAGTACTAAGTCATGGTTTGCTTGGGGATCAAATACTTATTTTACTCACTGAACTGTAACTCAATTTATAACATTTGTATCATGTGTTTTTTTTTTTTTTTTTTGGGGGGGGGGGGGGGGGTTGTGGTTGAAATTCTGTCCCTAGCATTCATTTAAAATACACCTATGATAAAAATTATAGACCCTTAATTTCTTGTAAGTGGGCAAACTTACTAAATCTGCAGGGGATCAAATAATTATTTCCCCCACTGTATATACAGTATCTCACAAAAAGGAGTCCACCCCTCACATTTTTGTAAATATTTTATTATATCTTTTTATGTCACAACACTGAAAAAATTACACTTTGCTACAATATAAAGTAGTGAGTGTACAGCTTGTATAACAGTGTCATTAAGAGCTGTGAAAATGTGTATGAGACTCCCTCCAGAGGTGGTTCTGGCCAACTTTATTTATTTCGCATTCCTCTAGATGAGCTGTGAGTGAAGGATTGTGTATACGGTATGGGATTGAATGATTTTATTTATTTTTGGTTAAACTAGATAAACTTGTGTCTTTTTTTCAACCTGACTAACTATAACTATGTCAATTTGCTGTCCCCTCAAAATAACTCAACAAACAGCCATTAAGGTCTAAACCGCTGGCAACAAAAGTGAGTACACCCCTAAGTGAAAATTTCCAAATTGGGGCCAATTAGCCATTTTAGGCAAAGTTGGTATACATATATAGTTCACATAAAGATGGCCTAGGCTATAAGAAGATTTCCAAGACCCTGAAACTGAGCTGGAGCAAGATGGTCAAGACCATACAGCGGTTTAACAGGACAGGTTCCACTCACAACAGGACTTGCCATGGTCGACCATGAAGAAGTTGAGTGCACATGCTCAGCGTCATATCCAGAGGTTATCTTTGGGAAATAGACATATGAGTGCTGCCAGCATTGGTGGAGAGGTTGAAGGGGTGGGGGGGACAACTTGTCAGTGCTCAGACCACATACTGCATCCAATTGGTCTGCATGGCTGTTGTCCCAGAGAAAAGCCTCTTCTAAAGAGGATACACAAGACAGTTTGCTGAAAACAAACAGACTAAGGACACGGATTACTGGAACCATATCCTGTGGTCTGATGAGACCAAGATAAACGTATATGGTTCAAATGTTCAAGTGTGTGTGGCGGCAACCAGGTGAGGAGTAAAAAGACAAGTGTGTCTTGCCTACAGCCAAGCATGGTGGTGAGTGTGTCATGGTCTGGGGCTGTGTGAGTGCTGCCGGCACTGGGGAGCTACAGTTCATTGAGGGAACCATGAATGCCAACATGTACTGTGACATCCTGAAGCAGAGCATGATCCCCTCCCTTCAGAGACTGGGCCGCAGGGCAGTATTCCAACATAACAACCACAAACACACCTCCAAGACAATCACTGCCTTGTTAAAAAAAAGCTGAGGGTAATGGTGAAGGACTGGCCAAGTATGTCTCCAGACCTAAACCCTATTGAGCATCTGTGGGGCATCCTCAAATGGAAGGTGGAGGAGCGCAAGGTCTCTAACATCCACCAGCTCTGTGATGTCGTCATGGAGGAGTGGAAGAGGACTCCTGTGGCAACCTGTGACGCTCTGGGGAACTCCATGCCCAAGAGGGTTAAGGCAATGCTGAAAAAGAATTGTGGCCACAGAAAATATTCACATTTTGGCCCAATTTGAACATTTTCACTTAAGGGTGTACTCACTTTTCTTGCCATCAGTTTAGACATTAATACCTGTGTTTTATTTTGAGGGGACAGAAAATTTACACTGTTATACAAGCTGTACACTCACTACTTTACATTGTAGCAAAGTGTCATTTCTTCAGTGTTGTCACATGAAAAGATATAATAAAATATTTACAAAAATGAAAAATTAAGTTCAATGATTCCGAGCATGCGTGGAATTGATTCCAACCATGTGTAGAATTTGTGTGTGTTGGAATTGCATACAGACGATCGAAATTTTCGACAAGAACTTTTGATGTCGGAAAAATTGAGAACTAGCTCTCAAACATTTGTTGTCGAAAATTCCAACAGCAAATGTCCAATGGAGCCTACATGCGGTCGGAATATCCGACCAAAAGCTTACATCGAACATTTGTTGTCGGAAGTTCCGACCGTGTGTATGCTGCATTACAGTGCAAGAAGCATGCTGATATGAAAAAGCAGAGTGGTCAGCTTATCTTTATGGTAGTTATTCTTTCACTGCCCATTTGCAGGGAGATGGCAGCTATAAGTGAAGACCTATAAGTGAAAGTAAAACTGCAGCAAAGAAAATAAATCTCCGACCCCCCCCCCCCCCCCCCTAACAGGACTGTGCTGAATGGAAGATCTGTATACATTTTAGGACTGAATAAATAGAAATACAATTTCTTTGGCAGGTAAAATGGCTCTTGTAAATGTTGTGTTTTTCTGTGTATTTAGTTGTGCTATAAAGTTCAACTAATAAAACTGTTACATGCTTTTCAAATCAACTTTTAAAGAGAAAGTAAACTCTGATGGGGTTTACTTCCTCTATGTTTCCCTGGAAAGGTAAAGCATAATGGGCATCGCATAGTAGCCCATTATGTGACACTTACCTGCAGTAGAAGCCTGTGATGTCACCGTCTTCCACGCTGGCAGCGAGCGTTCATCTTCACCTCTCATCTTCCGGGGGCCGCGAACTCCGGCTCTTTGACTGGCCGGAGTGGTGTGACGTCATTAATGCACGTGGGAGCCGCCTTTCACAGCATGACCCCGGCTTGAAGCGGCACAGTATGCCCTTTCAAGACGGCGCATACGCCGTTGAAGCCGTCGCTCAGGGGAAATTGCAAATATCTCCGAGACCGTGTAGGTCTCTAAAATATTGCAAGCACCTACAAGTAAGCCATAATCTAGGCTTACCTGTAGGTGTAACTTGTCGCCGAGGGTTTACAACCACTTTAATTTGAAGCCTTTTCCCTTCTATTCAGTCTTCAGTTACCAATGATTTTCTATAACTGCCAAAGTCAATAAAATACAATTTGTATGAGACCAGAGCTGTTGTCAAGGTAAGGGTATTCAGACCAAATTAGAACAGGCCCTGTGCTAAGACAACTTATCACATTATATTCAGTTATAAAAAAGATGCAAAAGAAAGATGAAAATGCATGCAGCTGGATAGTGCATTAATAGAGTTCGCCCTTCCCTTGCCTTTTGCAAGCTGTTCATTAAATAATAATAGTAACACTTCCTAATCAATGACTGGTGCAAGCAAAAGAAATAACTTTGTGTCCAGAGTATACAGTGCCAAGAAGATCTGTAGGTTTTACTATAAGTCTAGCAAGCTATACCATGTGATTTATGCACAGATGCAAACTGTAGGTTTATTTGAACAAACGACCCTGTGAGTGATAGTTGTACAAAATAAATGAGTTACTTAAAGGTACACAAGATTACATTTCCATTACGGAATACACATAAACATTACTGATATTTTACAGGTCACACTCAGGTGTATTTATAAAAAGTTTGCATAGCTGCTCATCCATTGAAACTGCATGTACATTTATCTGTGCATATGGGGCACAATGGAATGTTCTGAACAGGGCTTTTTTTCAGCTGGAACTTGGTGGAACTCAGTTCCACCACCTCTGGATCAGAGCCTCTGCTCCCTGCTCATCACAATCACTTGTGTAGCGCCCTGCTCCTGTTGAACATGCCCTGCTTTAAATTTAGTGGGGGTCTGAGCTTTTATTAGGCTCAGACTAGAGTAATTTAGGGCTATTTTGCCTCTGTTCCAGCCATGGCTGTGCTGAGAGTACCCACCATTGCTCGCCTGGGGGTGTCATTACCACCCCAGGCCAAGGGTGGGTGGCAGCAGCAAGGTCAAGGTGTATTGAGTGTTTCCCTTTAGAAACAAATCAGTGGGAGTGGTCACCTCGCTGTGCATGCTGGGGAGGGTTACTTAAGGGACAGATGCAATTGGTGCGGGGTTTGTCGTCCACTCGCACCTCGTAGCCTGCCTGCCCTGAGGTGCCTGTCATGAATCCTGGTTTCAGGACCACGTTGGCCCGGGGGTGTGGCTTTGTTTGTGGGCCCAGTTATCTGGCTGGGGCCTATGCTAAAAGGGTGATCCTGTGCTGTCCGTCCTGCGGGAGGAAGCCACTTGATGAAGGAAGCCAGGAGAGGACCTAACTTGGAGAGGGCCATGCAAGAGTCTGGTACCTTGGGAGAAGGCCTGGAAACGTAATCGAAGGATGCACCGCACACCGAAAGGCTTGATAGTGTCGGATCTAGAAATTCGAAAGAAGCCAAGCTAGAGAGATCCGGTTTCTGAATCCTGTGGCAGGGGATTCCGGACCAAAAGTGTCTCATCTACAAATGAGGGTCTGTGGCAGAGACTGTACTTTGTTTTGTGCGCCATCCCGGCTGCTGGGCCAGTGAGAGGGACCTATCCAGGTGAGCAATGCCCACTCTGGCTGGAGTGGCGACGAGAGCTGTTTGCTGGAAAAAGGAGTGTTTCCCTACTTTGATTGTGCACCTGAACCTACCTACCCTTTCACCCTCATCCTTCTTCTTTTCTTCTGAAGTTCTCCCAAATAAATCCAAGAAAAATAAGTGTATTGTGTGGACACTGGAATTCTTCAGACTCTCTCCTTTCACCCTAGACAGCGAGGATACAGAGGTAATGTGCCACCCAAAAATATAACCAGCAGCTCCTCCGCGGGTAGTGCTACACTTGTAAACAGAGAAGTCTGGCTTCTGTGTTTACAAGTGACAGCTTGTCTCCCAACCACTCCCACAGATCTGATTTCCTGAGTGGCTCTCACTGAGTTCAGGATGGGGACAAGAGAGATGCAGGTGTCTGGGGTACAGTGCAGATGCCAACAGCCCCACTGGATGATCTCCTTGCGAGTGAGAGATGCAGCACTAACTACATTATGCAGGAAGGTAATAGAGCCAGCTGGGTGCTTCAGCCTAATACAGTAATAAAAGTAAGACACTTGGAAGATGGTGGAGCTTTTAGGGAGGGTGAGAAGATGGGGGTAGTGGAGGGAGAGGTAACATGCAGAGGTCAGGGCTGAAGAGGGGGTGAAAGTGAGATGTGGATGGGGAATGCAGAGGTAGGCAGCTGTACACTCTGTGTGTAGTGCAACCCAGAACTTTGTGCTCTGTATGCAGCTCACCCCTGAACTCTGCATACTTTGGATGTAACACCCCCACCAACTCTGCACTCTGTATGTAATGCACTCCTGGTATTTAATGCTCCCCTCCCACTGTTAGTGACATCAACCACACTCACTATTTGATGCAGTTTGGAAGGGGTGTATGTGTGGGGGGGGGGGGTTGAGGGGGTCGTGGTGGAGTTTCTGCACCTATTTTCTGACAAAAAAAGCCCTGGTTCTGAGAAAATACTGCATTAAAAAAAGGCACTAAAAGACGCTGAGTATCATAGGAGTAGGGATGAGCCCTGCGTTCGATTCGAACGTATGTTCGACTCAAACATCGTCTGTTCGACCGTTCGTCGAAATTTGAATGTTATGGGCCGATCGCGCCAAATTCGAGTGGCGCGTCACGGCCCATAATTCACTTGCTCAGGGGTTTTAGTACATGCCCCACACTATTAAAGGCTGCCTGCAGTGCGGCCTTGTGTAGTGTGTTGCGGCAGTTAACAGAGAGAGACAGAGAGAGTGTAATTTTTTGCAGGTAGATAGAGCAGGCAGGCAGGCTAGTCAGTTAATGTTACAGTGTGTAGAGGATATACAGTGCAGAAAATAAGTATTTGAACACCCTGCTATTTTGCAAGTTCTCCCACTTGGAAATCATGGAGGGGTCTGAAATTGTCATTGTAGGTGCATGTCCACTGTGAGAGACATAATCAAAAAAAAAAAATTCCAGAAATCACAATGTATGATTTTTTTAACTATTTATTTGTATGATACAGCTGCAAAGAAGTGTTTGAACACCTGAGAAAATCAATGTTAATATTTGGTACAGTAGCCTTTGTTTGCAATTACAGAGGTCAAACGTTTCTTGCAGTTTTTCACCAGGTTTGCACACACTGGAGGAGGGATTTTGGCCCACTCCTCCACACAGATCTTCTCTAGATCAGTCAGGTTTCTGGGCTGTCGCTGAGAAACACGGAGTTTGAGCTCCCTCCAAAGATTCTCTATTGGGTTTAGGTCTGGAGACTGGCTAGGCCACGCCAGAACCTTGATATGCTTCTTACAGAGCCACTCCTTGGTTATCCTGGCTGTGTGCTTTGGGTCATTGTCATGTTGGAAGACCCAGCCTCGACCCATCTTCAAAGCTCCAACTGAGGGAAGGAGGTTGTTGCCCAAAATCTCGCAATACATGGCCCCGGTCATCCTCTCCTTAATACAGTGCAGTCGCCCTGTCCCATGTGCAGAAAAACACCCCCAAAGCATGATGCTACCACCCCCATGCTTCACAGTAGGGATGGTGTTCTTGGGATGGTACTCATCATTCTTCTTCCTCCAAACACGGTTAGTGGAATTATGACCAAAAAGTTCTATTTTGGTCTCATCTGACCACATGACTTTCTCCCATGACTCCTCTGAATCATCCAAATGGTCATTGGCAAACTTAAGACGGGCCTTGACATGTGCTGGTTTAAGCAGGGGAGCCTTCCGTGCCATGCATGATTTCAAACCATGACGTCTTAGTGTATTACCAACAGTAACCTTGGAAACGGTGGTCCCAGCTCTTTTCAGGTCATTGACCAGCTCCTCCCGTGTAGTCCTGGGCTGATTTCTCACCTTTCTTAGGATCATTGAGACCCCACGAGGTGAGATTTTGCATGGAGCCCCAGTCCGAGGGAGATTGACAGTCATGTTTAGCTTCTTCCATTTTCTAATGATTGCTCCAACAGTGGACCTTTTTTCACCAAGCTGCTTGGAAATTTCCCCGTAGCCCTTTTCAGCCTTGTGGAGGTGTACAATTTTGTCTCTAATGTCTTTGGACAGCTCTTTGGTCTTGGCCATGTTAGTAGTTGGATTCTTACTGATTGTATGGGGTGGACAGGTGTCTTTATGCAGCTAATGACCTCAAACAGGTGCATCTAATTTAGGATAATAAATGGAGTGGAGGTGGACATTTTAAAGGCAGACTAACAGGTCTTTGAGGGTCAGAATTCTAGCTGATAGACAGGTGTTCAAATACTTCTTTGCAGCTGTATCATACAAATAAATAGTTAAAAAATCATAAATTGTGATTTCTGGAATTTTTTTGGGGGATTATGTCTCTCACAGTGGACATGCACCTACGATGACAATTTCAGACCCCTCCATGATTTCCAAGTGGGAGAACTTGCAAAATAGCAGGGTGTTCAAATACTTATTTTCTGCACTGTATATACATCCCAGGTGTTGTACATATATTTATACACTGTATAGCTTAGCTAGATCAGTGCTTCCTAATTTACTGGCAGGCAGGTGATTGTGCTATTTAAAGATGTTATCACAGGCATAGACACCCAGCAGGTACAATATTTAAAGGAATTTTTCCTTTTTTTTTTTATTTAAGCATCATTAAAATCATTGCTCGCAGGAGCAGTGATTTTAATGATGCTTGAATAAAAATACAAATAAAATGAAAAATTCCTTTAAATATTGTACCTGCTGGGTGTCTATAGGTTGCCTGTGAAAACGTCTTTGAGAACCCGGGTCTTGCCCGAGGGAACATGTATCAATGGAAAAAAAAGTTTTAAAAACGGTTGTTTTTTTTAAGGAGTCCTGCTCCTGAAAAAACAACAGTTTTTTAAACTTTTTACCATTGATACATGTTCCCTGGGGCAAGACCCGGGTTCTCAAAGACGTTTTACGACAATAACTTGCATATTAGGCTTTAAAATTAGCACTTTTGAATTTGAACGTTCGAGTCCCATAGACATCAATGGGGTTCTAAATGTTTGCACGAACGTTTGGTCCGTTCAAAGGTTCTGGTGCGAACCAAACGGGGGGTGTTCGGCTCATCCCTACATAGGAGCTCTTTGGCTTTACTTCGTTTCTTGAAGCTCAGGCCATCATTTGCATGGGGTCACGCTTCATTTAAATGTTACACGCCCACTTCCAGCCCACTTCTACCTACTTTGACTTACGTCGGCTTACGCCGACAACTATACGCTACGCCGGCGCAACATTGAGAGCATTTGCTTTGTGAATACCATGCTTGCCTCTCAACGTTGCGCCGGCGTAACATAAAGAAGATACGCTACGCCGGCAGAAAAATGCGCCCAGGTATGTGAATCCGGGCCATAGCTTTTTTTTTTTGGACAGCCGGCAGGCTAAACAAAAAGAAAAAGGATCAGATTCCCCCATCCACACAAGCAAGGTGGATGGAGGAATCCTCCATGATGTGCTCTTGTATTCTGACAGCAGGGACTCCTCTGCAGTCAGAATACGCTGATCAGCTCTGCAGCCAGAATTACCATTTCAAAAGTTCCCAGGTACGATAGTGTGACCAGAATACTAACTTAGACATTCCTAAATGCACAGCACTTTCTTCCAGGGTACACAGCAGGCAGCACAATGAGGGTGTGCCATAAAAATGACAACCTTCATTTCCACAGTTGGAGCTCTGCCACCCACATCCCTAGGCAGCACCAGTGATTGGAAGGTAGGTACAAGCAGTCTTTCCATTCTGGGGCCCATGGGGTCAGTAGGGCCTGTAGGGGCTGCCCTTGGCTCTCTCCCTGGGATGTCCTCTTGGTCTCCTGTATATCTCATCCCCATCAGTGCCCCATAAGAAGCACTATGGGGCACTAAAGGAGGTAAGAAGCACCCGCTCAGAGCTTGAAGTCTTCCCCCCAGAAGGGCACAGGTGGTGGGCACAGGTGACCATTTTACTTTGGGACATCCAGCTTCTAAAATTTGGGTGACACCCTGTAAGGTAGACTGTACGGGACCCCATCATTTCTAATAGTGACCCTGTCCCTAAATGCAATATCCGAGTCTCTCTAACCAGTAGAGCATTGCAGAAAACTGTGACAGAACATGAGCTCGAGGATGTTAAGTACATAAATTCATTACAAACATCATCTTTTTTTGATGCTGTTGTGATGATAGCAATGCTATTAATGTCAAATTGTAATAAAATATAAAAAATGCTAAGAACCCAAGTAAATGATTGTTACTGCCCGTTGTACCGTAGATGAACAATAACTCTGACTGTTGTTCAAACAATTGCCAAGGTGTTACACCCGATACACATAGCCTTCACAAGTATTTTACAATCATCTTAGGGTAGAACACTGAAAGGCATCTCAGTGCAGGGAAGCAACAACATACCGGTAGTTATTAATCACACATTTATATTATTAGTTGTTAAAAGCTTATTATTGATTGTGTTTAGCAAACGGCTGTGCACTTCTTTTAACTATCATCTGTAAATTGCCCTCTGAGAGTATAGGATACCTTTAGATTCAGCATGAAAATGAGAATAGTCCATAACATACAGAATTAAAGCACTTTTAAACCCTCAGCATTTTTAGCTTAACACATTGAGCACAATAAATAAACATTCCCTAGTAAACTATTTGTTAAAGTGGTTCTAAAGGCAGAAGTTTTTTTTACTTTAATGGATTCAATCCATTAAAGTAAAAAAAACTTCTGGGTGCAGCTCCCCCCCCTTATATATACCTGTATCTCGATCCCATCTCGATCCACCATTGTGTATGAGAGCAGCGGCTTTCCCGGTCTCTCTCTCCTCTTTTTGGCTCATACAGCACGGGGAGCCATTGGCTTCTGCTGTTGTCACTCACAGCCGGTGAGCCAAGGAGGAGATAGTAGGGGGCAGGGCCATTCACGAACATTTACTGCGGCACAATGGCATTGCTGCGTGAAATCCCGTACATATACGGTGTTCCCTTTAAGAGCCGCCAGAGGGGCGCGGGGCGCTCCCGCTGCACGGCGGGGGACCCGATGTGCATGGCCAGTTGTCACGATCACCGCCGGCCATCCGCTAACATGTGCACGAGAGGCAGGCAAACACACAAATCCCCGTGCTGTAAGGGGAGAGGCGACATATTGTTTGTTTCTACTAAGTAGGAACACACATATAACACCTTGATTGCCCCCTTGTGTTAACCCCTTCTCTGCCAGTGACATTTAGACAGTAATCTGTGCATATTTATAGTACTGATCGTTGTATAAATGTCAATGGTCCCAAAAATGTGTCAATAGTTTCCGATCTATCCTTTGCAATGTCGCAGTACTGCTAAAAATCACAGATCACCGCCATTACTAGTAACAAAAATAATAAAAATGCCATAAATCCTTCCCATAGTTTGTAGACGCCATAACTTTTGCGCAAACCAATCAATATATGCTTATTGCTATTTTTTATTTTACCAAAAATATGTAGAAGAATATATATTGGCCTAAACTGATGAAGAAATGTGTTTTTGTTTTTTTATTTTTATTTGGGGGATATGTATTATAGAAAAAAGTTAAAAATATTGTTTGTTTGTTTTTCAAAATTTCGCTGTTTTTTTGTTTATAGCACAAAAAATAAAAACCACAGAGGTGATCAAATACCACAAAAATAAAGCTTTATTTGTGGGAAAAATAGGACGGAAATTTTGTTTGGGTACAGCGTCACAATTGTCAGTTAAAGCGACGCGCAGTGCCAAATTGTAAAAAGTGCTCTGGTCAGGAAGGAGGTAAAAGCTTCAAGGGCTGAAGTGGTTAAAAAAAAAAACATTTAGAATCACTTTGTAATTCTTACCCCCAGTGGCGTAACTAGAACCTTCAGGGCCCCGATGCAAGAAACCATGAAGGGCCCCCCCTGACAGGGCTCTTTTCTCCGAGCTCGGTGGTGGAACAACAGGACCGGTCGCAAGTGGGTGGCTGCATATAAAGGAACCGATTTCTCCCTTCCCCCTGCTTCTCCCCCTTTCCCTCCCGCAGACATTTAGCTGCTGCAGGAGGAAAATGGAGAGATTGGCTCCTCTATGCCAGTGTTTCTCAATATTTTTCAAGCCAGGGCATCCTGGGGTGCCAAGGTTCATCATCACTGCCCTAGGTGAATGGGGTTGCACTACAACCATCCTGCAACTGTGTGCATTGCATTCAGTTGCAGCATAGCGATGATGCATTTAAGGGGTTAAAACAGGCGGTCAGGAGGCAACATATTGCCTCTTTACCAGCTGTCCAAAGCCTGTGAAAAGCGATCTGAGCATTGATCGCTTTTCAGTGGAACAGCATTTTTTTGCAAAAAAAAATGTTTTCAATCGGTTCTGATTGTATACATATAGGGGGTCATGTAAACACACATATAGGACTGCAACTAACGATTATTTTCATAATCGATTAGTAGGCTGATTATTGTTTCGATCAGATAATAGACTTAAAAAATAAAATAATTACATTTTTTTTTCGGGCCAATTTGTTGCCGGGCAGATAACAAAACACAAATTGCTGCAAAACCCATTCCACACTTTTCTGCAGCTTCTCCATTGAAGTATATTGAACCAAAAAAAAAAAAATGGCACCGTTTTGCGTTAAAAAGTCCCCGCCCCTTTCCAAACATGCAGCAGCCGAAGAAAAATCCTGGATGTGACCGTGTCCCATAGGAAAACATGTAACTGAACTGTAGTGTGTTTCTGCAAAAAGCACCAAAAAACAGCGGTGTGACCCCGGCCTGAGATGTGTAGTAACATAATGGGAGTTAACAAAACAAAAATAAGTACAAAAAGAGCAAATAATCATTACTGTAAGGGGTTCTTTTTTTTTTTTTTTTACTGTGGGACAGTGAAACTAATATTTACAGTAGCAATTTGCTTTTTTTGTACTATAAAGGGCTAATTTTAGTTTTTTTAACCCCATTATGTTACTGGCCGACTAATCGATTATGAAAATTGTAATCGATTAATTTTATAATCGATTAGTTGTCGATTAAGCGATTAGTTGTTTCGGCCCTACACACACACGCACACATATATATATATATATATATATAAATGCACATACATACACACACATATATACCAGTGGTGGCTGGTGCTCAAATTTTTTTTGGGGGGGTGCAAGAAAAATTCTGAATGGGAAACTGAAAAAACAATTGCAGTCTCTTATGCCTATCAAAAGCAGCCACTGTGCCCTCAAACGCAGCCACTGTGTCCATCAAATGCAGCCACTGTGCCATCAACCGCAGCCACTGTGCCCTCAAACGTAGCCACTGTGCCCTCAAACGTAGCCACTGTGCCCATCAAACGCAGCCACTGTGCCCATCAAACGCAGCCACTGTGCCCATCAAAAGCAGCCACTGTGATCTCAAATGCAGCCACTGTGCCATCAAATGCAGCCACTGTGCCCATCAAATGCAGCCACTGTGCCCATCAAATGCAGCCGCTGTGCCATCAAATGCAGCCGCTGTGCCATCAACCGCAGCCGCTGTGCCCTCAAACATAGCCACTGTGCCCATCAAACGCAGCCACTGTGCCCATCAAAAGCAGCCACTGTGCCCATCAAAAGCAGCCACTGTGACCTCAAATGCAGCCACTGTGACCTCAAATGCAGCCACTGTGACCTCAAATGCAGCTACTGTGCCATCAAATGCAGACACTGTGCCCATCAAATGCAGCCACTGTGCCCATCAAATGCAGCCACTGTGCCCATCAAATGCAGCCACTGTGCCCATCAAATGCCGCCGCTGTGCCCATCAAATGCCGCCGCTGTGCCCATCAAATGCAGCCGCTGTGCCATCAAATGCAGCCGCTGTTCCCATCAAACGCAGCCAGGGGATGGCTGGAGAGAGGGGGGTATTGCCCATGCGCACGGATATAAACACATACATGCACGCTCACATACATACATATTCACATGCACACACACATATATGCACATGAACACACACACACACACACACACATCGTCACATGCAATCACACACACAGTAGATAAAAAATGTCAGTCTTCTACCTTAGCTAATGTTTCCCACAATACAGTATCAAGTATTTATCCATACTATGATAAATATGTATATGATGCCATTATACTGTACACTGTGAATTCTGAATATAATTGCTGCAGCTGCAGACTGTGTACAATATTGTCTGTCTACAGCTCGAATCAGGAAGTAATTATCGCAGGACACAACATCTGACTGACACACTATGTTACCCGGTCTCAGACTATACCAATTAGATGCCACACTGACACTTTCTGAGACTGTACCTTCTTCTCAGCTCCAGCCTGAGCCTCCACTAAACAGGGCAGACCGTGTGGGAAAGCCAGCCAAGGCACTGTGCGGGATCCTCTGCTCCATTGTGGAGGGAGGAGGGAACAACGTCACGATGATGTGGGCGGCACATCGTACCCGCGCTCAGCACCTTATTGGCTGTCATGGCACCTGTCCTGGGCACACAGTGCCAGCCAGGAAACAGCCTAAATGTAATCGTGGTGGGCATTGGCGGGCGGCGGCGTGACCTCCTAGCCAATTGGCAGACAGAGGCAGCGCTGGCTGGTCGGACCATGATGCCTGCACTGTCAGCACCAATGCTCAGAATCAGGACACACAGAGACAGCACTATGCCACCGAGCCCCGCGGACTGACATGCCACGCTCGCATATTGATCCATCCGGGCCGGCCTGCATCCTCCCAGCCAGGCTAGGCAGCAGTGTGCCCTAGCTGGCCGCCTAGCGGGAGCACTGGACCTGCGAGTTCTGTACTACTCCACAGGGCCCCCTGCAGCAAGGGGCCCGGTCGCCATGGCGACCTTAGCAACCCCTATAATTCCGCCACTGCTTACCCCAGTACTTGCAGTTTAAAACTTTCAAAGCTGCTGGGTCCTGCCCTCCTCTGTACATTCAGTCTTTACAGGATAGTGTTAACTGTAGACAGTGCAGCCCCCAGTAAGAAGAGGAAAGGGAAGGTGGGGTAGCAGGGGAGGGTGGATATAGGTGTGACACCCTTTATTGTCCACGTTGTCCGCATCCTGATCTTTGCATCGGTGAATGTTTTGAAAGCTACCATACACTAGCAGAGTTTTAGCGTAGGGTACAGCACTACACAGAATAGGACACACTTTCACAGGGTCTCCCAAGATGCCATCGCATTTTGAGAGACCCGAACTGGGAACTGAACCATTACAGTTATAGTTACAAATAAAAGTGTAAAATATTATATATATATATACTGTATATAAAAAATAGTTGCCGTCTAATTGTTCTCTCTCTCTCTCTCTCTCTCTCTCTCTCTCTCTCTCTCTCTCTCGTTCTGCTCTTTTTTACTGTATTCTATGCTTAACTGCAATGTTTTATTGGTATTATGTTTGATCATGTTTGCTTTTCAGGTATGTAATTTTTTTATACTTTACTGTTTACTGTGTTTTATTGTTAACCATTTTTTTTTTGTTTTCAGGTACACTATTCAGCTGCAGCACAAATGTATTTATCTTGACAGCAACAGTGTTTGCTCCTAGGATACATAAAGCCATGACCCCAGTGCTGTAGAAGGTGATTTCACCACCAGTTAAAAAAAGAGCATATATGTCGAAGCAGGGGTGGAGGAGCGATTTGCACCTAACTTTTGGGGCAGATTGTCTTTATGCTTCAGCGTATATACACTGCTCAAAAAAATTAAAGGAACACTTTTGAATCAGAACTCCTGGGATATTGATCTGGTCAGTTAAGTAGCAGAGGGGAAGGAGTGTATACAGAGGGGGTTGTTAATCAGTTTCAGCTGCTTTGCTGTTAATTGAAATTAACAACAGGTGCACTAGATGAGCAACAATGAGACGACCTCCAAAACAGGAATGGGTTTTCAGGTGGAGGTGTCTGACATTTTTTTCCCCACTCATTTTTTCTAACTGTTTTTCATTTGGCTAGGGTCAGTGTCACTACTGGTAGCACAAGGCGATACGTTTACCCTATAAAGGTTGCACAGGCAGTCCAAATCCTCCAGGATGGCACATCAATACGTGTCATTGCCAGAAGGTCTCCTAGCACAGTCTCAAGAGCATGGAGGAGATTCCAGGAGACAGGCAGTAAATCTAGGAGAGCTGGACAAAGCCGTAGAAGGTCCTTAACCCATCAGCAGGACCGGTATCTGCTCCTTTGTGCAAGAAGGAACAGGATGAGCACTGCCAGAGCCCTCTAGCAGGCCACTGGTGTGAATGTCTCTAACCAGAAAATCATAAACAGACTTCATGGGGGGGTGGCCTGAGGGCCCAACGACCTCTAGTGTGCTCTGTGCTCACTGCCAGACACGATTGGCATTTTCTATTGAACACCAGAATTGGCAGGTCCGACATTGGTGCCCCATGCTTTTCACAGATGAGAGCAGGTTCTCCCTGAGCATATGTGACAGACGTGAAAGGGTCTGGAGAAGCCACGGAGAACTTTATACTGCCTGTAACATCGTTCAGCATGACCGGTTTGGTGGTGGGTCAGTGATGGCCTGGGGAGGAGGCATATCCATGGAGGGATGCACAGACCTCTACAGGGTACACAATGGCACCCTGACTGCCATTAGGCATCGGGATGAAATCCTTGGACCCATTGTCAGACCCTACGCTGGTGTAGTGGGTCCTGGGTTCCTCCTGGTGCATGACAATGCCCGGCCTCAAGTGGAAAGAGCATGCAGCCAGTTCCTGGAAGATGAAGAAATTGATACCTTTGAATGCCCCCCTAGCTCACCTGACCTAAATCCAACAGAACACCTTTGGGACATTATGTTTCGGTCCATCCAGTACCGCCAGGTTGTACCTCAGTCTGTTCAGGAGCTCAGTGATGCTCTGGTCCAGATCTGGGAAGAAATACCCCAGGACACAATCTGTCGTCTCATTAGGAGCATGCCCTAATGTTGCCCGTACAAGCACTTGGGGGCCATACAAACTACTGAGGGCCATTTTGAGTTGTTGCAATGAAATTTCAGAAAAATGGACTAGCTTGTTGCATAATTTTTTCACTTTGATTTTCGGGGTGTCTTTGAATTCAGGCCTCTGTAGGTGGCTAATATTAATTTCCATCAAATGATGTGCCATCCTTTCATTCCTAACACATTACGCAGTCCATATCAGTATAGAAATCCAGCATGAGATTTTTGCCCATTGATATCTGATATGTTTTTAAAGTGTTCCTTTCAATTTTTTGAGCAGTGTATATTTTAGGCACAGATTGTGTTTTATTTTTTATTTGCTTTGCAGGTCTTACTGTTATACTGTAATGTTACTTTGTTTTATTGTTAACCATCATTTGCTTAGCAGGTATGCCATTCAGCTGCAGCACTGATTTATTTATCTTGACAGCAACAGCGTTTTCTCCCACGATACGTAAATCAGCGACTCTAGCTCTGTAGGAGGTGATTTCACCACCACAGTTAAAAACAAAATGGTGCATCATTAGAAGTGGGTGGCTGAAGGGAGGTATTCTAATGGTGGGCATACCCACCGATTAGAGCTAATCAGAGACCAGAACTCTTGCGCAAAGGCGAACGCAAGCATCTGTCTGGTGTCATATGTAAATAGCAATTGCACCATGCTTGTGAGGTATCACCGCGAAAGTCAGATCAAGGGCAGTTATTTTAACAGTAGACCTCCTCTGTAAATCTAAAGTGGTAACCTGTAAAGGCTTTTAAAAATGTATGTAGTTTGTCGCCGCTGCACGTTTGTGCACAATTTTAAAACATGTCGTGTTTGGTATCCATGTACTCGGCCTAAGATCATCTTTTTTATTTCCTTAAACATTTGGGCAATATAGTGTGTTTTATGATCGAATTTCTGATGGAGTAAAATCCGATGTAATTTTTCGTCGGAATTCCGATGAAGCTGACTTTCATCAGTCTTGCATACACACTATCAGACTAAATTCCGACCGTACCAAAACGCGGTGATGTAAAATACTACGATGAGCCAAAAAAAATGAAGTTCAATGCTTCCGAGCATGCGTCAATGTTTTACCATACAAGCACTGTATTTTTTTTTTTTGTAACTCGGTTTGCAAATGTTTTATCGCAAAACTAGCATGAGTCAGGCAAAAGCAGTGTTCAGTACTGTGTTTGGCCTGGGTGGGGGGCCCCGGAGCAGAGCCGAACGCCACCGACCGCAGCGGAAATGCACAGAAAGGCCCGAGGACAGCTCGGATGACCTTGGCAAATCTCAGGAATGGAGTCTTTCCGAGGTTTGCCAATTTGTCCTTGGGCCTTTCCAGCCATTTTCGAGGCTCTCCGACTCCCCCCACCTCTGCCCGCATGCGGTATTGCATTCCATTGAAGTCAATGCAGAACAAGATATTTTCGTTTCCATTGAGTTCAATGGCGAAACGCGCTTTAATATGCAAGTACTTTGGATTATGAGCATTCTCCTGGAACGGGTTATGCTCATAATCCGAGGTTCCACTGTATAATGTTTGGGGGTTCAAGTTAATTTTCTTGCAAAAAAACTAATATTTTATCATGTAAACAAAAAGTGTCAGACAGGACCTTGTCTTCAAGTGGTTAGAAGAGTAGGTGATGTGTGAGATAAGCTTCTAAATGTAAATGTTGTGCAAAAAAATGCCAGGACAGTTCAACCCCCCCCCCAGATGACCCCATTTTGCTGAGAGGCATGTCGAGTCCATGGAATATTTTATATTTTGACACAAGTTGCGGGAAAAAGAAGATTTTTTTCTTTTTTGCACAAAGTTGTCACTAAATGATATATTGCCATGGGCATATGTGAAATTACACCCCAAAATACATTCTGCTGCTTGTTCTGAGTATGGGGATACCACATGTGTGAGACTTTTTGGGAACCTAGCCACATACAGGACCCCAAAAACCAATCACCGCCCCCAGGATTTCTAAGCGGGTAAAATGTTGATTTCACTTCCTCACTACCTATGACAGCTATGGAGGCCATGAAATGTCAAATGACCCAATTTTGGAAAGAAGATACTTCAAGATATTTTCTGAGAGGCATGTTGAGTCCATGGAATATTTTATATTTTGCCACAAGTTTCTGGAAAGTTTTTTTTTTTCTTACAGAAAGTTGTCACTAAATGATATATTTCTCAAACATGCCATGGGCATATGTGAAATGATACCCCAAAAATACATTCTGTTGCTTCTCTTGTGTATAGGGATACTAAATGCGTGAGACTTTTCGGGAGCCTAGCCGCGTTCAGGACCCGAAAACCAAGCACCGCCTTCAGGCTTTCTAAGGGTGTAAATTTTTGATTTCCCTCCTCACTGCCTATAACATTTTAGGCCATGGATGCCCAGATTGAACAAACCCCCCCAAATGACCCAATTTTGGAAAGTAGACACCCCAAGCTATTTGATAAGAAGTATGGTGAGTATTTTGCAGATCTTGCTTTTTGTCTTAAAGTTTTGAAATTTGAAAAAAAAAAAAAAAAATTCTTTCTTCTTTTTCAAAAACAAATGAGAGCTGCAAAATACTCACCATGCCTCTTAGCAAATAGCTTGGGGTGTCTACTTTCTAAAATGGGGCCGGATACCGAACGAACTGGAAGTGAAGTAAGAGGTGTCTGCAACGCTTTATTTTGTACTTCTTAACTTTTTCTTGTAAGTGCCCATTTTAGTAATACGTTTTGCACTATGGGAGATTTTTCTTTATCCCCTTTATATGCCTGACTCCTGTGAATAAATCCCTCTGGGGAGTTTGGAAGCCATCATCCTTATTTGAAACACATAATCTGGAGACACCACCGGCCATTACTGGAGTTAAAGACGGGAGATATACCCCTGTTCCCCCAGTTAAGGATATCGTCAAGGTATATATTACTCCTCACTGAGATAAGAGTTCAGAGAGCATTGAGTGGTAGTAACAAAAATTTCCTATAGAAGACAGCAGGTTTATCACAGTCACTTAAAGTGGACGTTCACCCTAAAAAAATGTATTTAACATTCCATTCAGCATAATTCCAACATTTACACTATGCCGTTTTATTTTTTTATGCTGTACATACTGTCTTATTGTTATTTTCCACCCGGCTTCCGTGTTTCTTAACTCCCGCGGGAGTAGGCATTCCTATGCAGAGGCTAGATGATTGACGCCTTGTGGAAACTTCCCCCCCCCCCGGCGCATATGGCCCGTACCCTGTTTTTCCCAAAGTGCCTAACTGTTATCAGCTCTATACAGCGTCTGCTGCGCAGTCAGCTCTACAAGGCAGGCGCAGGCACCGTATAGCGCCGTATAGAGCCGACTAGCCGTTCGGATACTTTCGGAAAACTGGTGATGCGCCTTGTGCGCCGGGGGGAAGTTTTTCACAAGGCATCAATCATCTAGCCTCTGCATAGGAACGCCTACTCCCGCGGGAGTGAGAACCCGGAAGCCGGGTAGAAAACAACAATAACACGGTATGTACAGCAACAAAAAAAAACGGCATAGTGTAAATGTTGGAATTATGCTGAATGGTATGTTAAATACATGTTTTTAGGATGAACCTCCGCTTCAAGGCCACTTTAAGGCCACGTACACACGATCAGAACCGGTCCGATGAAACTGGCCTTAAAGCCAGTTTCATCGGACCAAATTGATCGTGTGTATGGCCCATCGGACCGTTGTTCATCGGACCAAAGTTTTAAGCTTACCACTTCAGCGGTGGCCCGATGAAACGTCCGTCGGATCATTCTCATCGGACCGGTCTGATCTTCTGTACAGGGCCTTACACTTTATTTATTTGTTTACATAAGATATTGTGGACGTTATTTT